>JASVEL010005174.1:0-207611 GCA_032618575.1 Nicotiana noctiflora | reverse complement strand
AGTTCATTCTGATATATGGGGTCCTAGTAGAGTCAGTTCAACCTTGGGATTTCCTTATTTTGTTAGTTTCATTGATAATCATTCAAGATGTACTTGGATTTTCTTAATGAAAGATCGTTTTGAATTGTTTTATATATTCCAGAATTTTTGTTCTGAAATTAAAATTCAATTTGGTGTCTCTATTCGCACTTTTCGCAGTGATAATACCTTAGAATATTTATCCACTCAATTTCAGCAGTTTATGACTTCTCAAGGAAATTCAGACATCTTGTCCGTATACTCTCAACAGAATGGGGTAGCAGAGAGAAAGAATAGGCATCTCATTGAAACTACTCGCACACTTCTCATTGAGTCCCATATTCCGCTGCATTTTTGGGGTGATGCGGTTCTACACCTTGTTACTTAATTAATCAGATGCCTTCCTCCCCCATCCAAAATCAGATACCGTATGCAGTATTGTTTCCCCAATCACCCGTATACTCTGTTCCCCTTAGTATTTTTGGGAGCACTTGTTTCGTTCATAACTTAGCCCCTGGAAAAGATATGTTAGCTCCGCGTACTCTCAAGTGTGTCTTCCTTGGTTATTCTCGTGTTCGGAAGGGATATCGTTGTTACTCTCCCGACCTCCAATGGTATCTTATGTCTGCTGATGTTACCTTCTTTGAAACTCAATCATACTTCACAGGTCCAGGTGATCATTTATATTTCATTTATATTTCTGAGGTGCTACTAGTTCCGTCTTTTGAAGATTCAGTCAGTATCTCCCATTCATCTTCATAGCTCCAGTTGCAGCTCCACCATCTATAGCTCCGATTCCACCAACGATAACTTTAGTGCCACCACCTAGTCCGGGTCAACCTTCTGCAACTCCACCTCCTGACTTATCGTCGTCGTCCGCGCCCAGTTGATTCATGTCCTGATTCATGTCCTGTGCCTGTCCCTGCTAATACTGTAGACTTATCTCCTCTTAGTCAATCGATTACACTACGAAAAGGTATACGGTCCACATTTAATTCTACAATGGAGGAGTTCGGTGGCGTGAAGAAGGAGACAGTTGTCTCCGTATTTTTCTTTTTCTTTTTCCTTTTCCTTTTTTCCCTCTGATGTGTCCTTCTGTGATTGATGATTTTCTCCACATCACCAGCGTGTAATTCACGCATTTTATATCTTTAGTTTATTGTCACTACGAATTTTCTGAGTTTCTCCTCCTTTCTTATACATACTTTTAGCATCAAACAAAGAAAAAGTAAGTGTGATTTGCTACCGAACTTTGTGTTAGTTGAAACACTGGAGTTTGAAGTACCACTACACCAGTGTGTAATTCGTTCTATCCTGGGAGGAAATAATCCATAACCTTGGGTACTAAGAAGGGATTAAATTCCACTGTGAATTCAATGGACTCAAATTGGTTTTTCTTTCATTTCTGTTTATGCATATTTTTATTTGTATTTATTTATATTTCCAGAATTATTTTAGTAATAACAATATCTTGAGTCTTATAACCTTAAGAGTATTGTAGGTTGTTCAAAGTTGAGGCTAATCGATAAATATTGTAATTTGTATGACCTGTATTTATGATATAGAGATCTTAAAGCTATTAAATTAGAGATCTAGTTGGAATTTAATATAATTTAGAAGTCCAAAATATAAGGAAAATAACTTATTTTACGATTTTATTCAATGTAAAATTTATTTTTAAAGGGTAACAAATGCGAACGACATTTCACTAAGGGTTCGTGCTTTTAATATAGTATATAAATTTCATGCTATTCCTCGTTTGTTTATATAATTGAATAAAGTTGCAGTCTCCTAATAGTTTATATGGTCCATTATGTTCTCTTTCTATGAAGGGGAGCTTTGGCATAACTGCTAAAGTTGTTGTCATGTGACGAGGAGATCGCAGGTGTAAGCCATAGAAACAGCCTCTTGCAAAATTGCAGGTTAAGGCTGCAAATAATATACTCTTGTGGTCTGGCCCTTCTCCAAACCCCATGCAAAGCGGAAGCTTAGTAAACTGGGCTGCCTTCTTTGATGTTCTCTTCTCTCCATTTTTACTGTTTGTTGCAAATTGCAATTCCAATAAACTTTTTAACTTTTAATCCCTCGTCTATATCGAACTAACTATAAACTAAACTCTTAGTCTGTAATCACATTTGGTTGTATCTTATATGTTTAATTTCCAAAATAGATTGTTTATGTCATCAGCCGCAACCGTTTGCTTCACACTTTTAGTAGGTGATGGGGAGATTGACGAAGATATCGCATGTCACATCGCAGCGGGATGGATGAAGTGGTGGCCCGCTTCCGGTATTTTATGTAATAAGAGTGTGCCGCCAAGACTTAAGGGTAAGTTTTATAGAGTGGTGGCTCGACCGGCTATGTTGTATGGAGTTGAGTGTTGGCCAGTCAAGAACTCCGATGTACATAAGATAAAAGTATCATAGACGAGGATATTGAGATGGATATGTGGGTGTACCATGAGAGATATGATTAAGAATGAAGCTATATGGGACATAATGGGAGTAGCCCCCATGGTGGACAAGATGCGGGAGTCTAGAGGTTGGCCATGGAGAGTTTGAAAAGAGGTCGAGGTAAGCCTAAGAAGTACTAGGGAGAGGTGATTAGATAGGACATGGCGCTGCTTCAGCTCATTGAGGACATGACACTTGAGAGGAGAATGTGGTGGTCCAAGATTAAGGTAGAAGGTTAATGGGTAGTTTTTAGTTGTTACCGATTGTCTTAGTAACATTCATGTCCCTTCATATTCTTAGATTTTTACGTTATGTGGTTTTTTTCGTCTTAGTATTGTATTCCTTATTGCTATTATTTGGTATTACTTAACATTTATCTCTCCCTATTTCTTTTCGCTTCCTTCTTTCTTCATTCCTTGCTTTCCCCTTCTTCGTATCCTTCCTGAGCTGAGGGTAGGGGTGTTCAAAACCGAACCGAAATCGAAAATCGAACTGAAATGAAGCTTAATGGCTTATTGATATTGGGTTAACGGTTTAACGGGCATGGAACATATAATTTTTTTTATTAACGGTTTATCGGTTCGGGGAGGTATTATTCAACTTTTTTACGGATAATCCGTTAACCCATTAATATATATATATATATATATATATATATATATATATATATATATATATATATATATATATATATATTAAATAATCAAAAACCCTTTTTCCTCCGGTACTCTATCAAAGTAAACGAGAATAAAAGAAAGCCAAATAAAAGGAGTCATCTAACCGCGACAAGACAAAATATGATGTCTGAAACAAGATAACAATAACAAGTTACACAACTGCTTTATCAACTTTGTCTAGGTTTTAAGGCATCCTAGAATTCAAAGCACGATGAACATTTGTTTTAACAACGGTCAATTGGAAAATCTTTCACATTGACTAAGGCCGATGATTTACCCATCATGGTGCCTCTTCTCCTTCGTCCCTCTTAGTACGTCGGCCAACTTTTTATACATACAGAGACTAAATTATGTTTTATTTTGATTGAATTAGGTCGATAAACCGTCCGATAAGAGCTAAACCGATACCAATCCATCTGGTATCTTATCGGGTATCAAGCGGACTAATACATTTAAAAGTCGATAATCGATAAGCCAAACCGTTAAGAGTAAATAACCGGCCAATTCGCCCGATAAGCAACCCTGGCCGAGGGTGTATTGGAGACAACCTCTCTACCTGCATGAAGTAGGGGTAAGTTCTGCGTACAGACTACCCTCCCCAGACCCTACCTGTTGGGATCATACTGAATTTGTTGTTGTTGTTGTTGTTGTTGTTGTTGTTGTTGTTGTTGTTATTGTTGTTTTCGTAATAATCGATGGATTAGTCGAGGTACATAAACATTATTGGGAGACCTTGCATTTACTTATTTACCTATTCAGGGCTTTAATTAAGGGCAAAATATAGAATTAGTTGGTCCGTCGAAATTAATTAAATTTGCAAGTGAAAAAGTGTATATTATATGTATACAGATAAATACAATAACGACGACAACAACAACAAATTCAGTATAAACTCACGAGTGTGGTATGTGGAAAGTAGGTGTACGCAAATACGCCTACCTCGACGGCAGAGAGAACTATAAATAAAAAAAAAAAAAAAAAAAAAAAAAAAAAAAAAAAACTCTAACAACAGTAAGATAATAAGAGAACAAGCAGTAACAACAGTAAGATAGAGAACAAACAATATCGACAATAAGATAACAAGAAAATGATCGGATATTATTTTTGAAAACGGCAAAATATATACATTTCTCTTTAAGTTAATTAATTATTTTAGACGAAGTTGTTGGGGACCTTGCATTCCAGTGCAAGTACAAGGATGTGAAATATGATTTAACGGAATGATTTAAACTGAACATTAATAATACATGATTGTGAGTTGTTGGTGAGTAAGATACTTTTGGTCCCTTTAAATAAAGAGTGAATGAAGTAAAGGTGATGGCAATTGAAAATTGACTTACGAAGCCTTTGCATGTGCCGTGGGCCTTTACTTTATATGGTCATCCTCATCGTATTTAGAGATTCCGCCCCACGCCGTTCCATAACTAACCTCTAATCCGAACAGTGACCGGTAATTAATGTTACTTCCATTCAAATATTTTTTAATAATCATGATATCCGAGCTAGCTTTGTGCACATTTCGACCATATAGATAAACGTAAAATAGGTTACAGTCATTGGTCAAATGTTTTCAACTCTATATATAAGTGTCTTCCCATTAACCTTACATGACACGAACTCGAATTTATTGGGTCTATGATATTTATATCGAGGGTGAAGTGCAACAATAGCTTTTTAAGCCCGCTATTTAAAATATATTCATAATTTTTGAACTTTAGGACATAAGATTCAAATTTTCGGACACAATTTTTAAACTTTAGAACACGTATGTTCTGAAGTTTGAACTTTTAGGTTTAAACTCTAGGACGTTGTGTTTTGAAATTTGAACGAAATTAACTAATTAAATACATTGTAAACCGTGGATATATTTTAAACTGCATTCTTAAAAATAGCTACCTGATGTCATTTCCAGTGATACCGAACAGAAAAGGAAAACAAAAATAACTTAAGAGGATAGCTAACCCTTGAACATATACTTGCACACGGTTAAATTAGAAATCTCTAGTAAAATGTATGTCTGTCACCTAACAAATAAAGTGCATTTGCAATTTCATTATTAATTTATGTATTTTTGCGCCTAAGGGGGGCTGTTTTAATGAGAGGTTAGTGTGGCCGGTGACTATTGACTATGTTTCTCGAACTCGTCCAAAATGTCGTTAGATGCATGTCATTTCTAAAAGTAGTATATTTTAGAGAATTGGATACGAATATGGTAATATTTTGAAAAGTTCGCACAACATAGACTATTGGCAACAATTGGCCAATGCTCATGGTTTATTATTGAAAAGGAAAACTAAGCGTCCAGTTGTCCGTTTTCTGTGAAAGAAAATAACAGATGACTGACAAATGGCAAAACTATTGAAGATTTAGTGGCAAAGATTCTTTTGACGTATTTAAAAACAACTATTAAATATGGGTGATTGATAAGAATAGCTCCGTAAGAGGCTCATCTTAGCTGAATGTCCTCAAAATTGGCGGTATTTAAAAACTGGCCCCTGAGCCGTTGGCAATTATTTTTCTTTAGTCTTTCTCTACAGAATTGGTAAAGTTCATGTTATATCTGCTCTACTTATATGTTAAGTTGTTCCTAAAATTCTACTAGGTTGGTTTGATTTTGCTCTTTGTGGATTTCTTTACCGATTTGGTAGATTTAGTAGGTGTTTGGATTGACTTTTAAGCATGAAAAATCAGGTTTAAAGCTATTTTAAGCTTTTTGAATGTTTGGCAAAATTAAAAAAATGCTTAAAATAAATTAAAAACTATTTAAAACAAGCCAGATGCAATAAGCTCGGTAACCCAAACTTATTAATTTTGCCTTAAAAGATATTTCTATTGAAAAGCCACTTTTTACAAGCCAATCCAAACGGGATCTTATGCTATATTTACTCTATCTAGTTTTTCGTCGAAGTTTGCCCGGCATAAATTTTTTGTATTGTTTTAACCAAGTTTACTTTGAATTTGCAACTTCAATTTCAATCAAATCACCCCAAATCTAATCCAAATGATCTCAAATTTAAAGCAAAGCTTCCAAATACCAACACAAACAATCTCCGATCACCAATTTAGTCAAATCTCATCAAATCAAAAAGGCTTACTTTGTCTTCACTTTCTAAGGTCCAAGGGTTTTGAGCTTTTGTCACGACCCAAACCCGGTCGTGATGGCGTCCAACCCTAAAGCTAGGCAAGCGAGACCAACAACTGTTTCCACATTAAAGACCAGTCCCAAAAGGACAAATTCAAGAATAATATATTTGAGTTAATAATAATACTCCAACGATATTAGTAGAATAAAAATACTGAGAAGTGTGAACACCTAAAATAACACTCCCAAAAGATCTGGGGTCACGAGTCTAGAGCCTCTAAGAAAAAACTGAATAGTAATAGGAATACTCAAGAAAATAGTCAAGTCTGGAAGTATATAGATAATAAACTGAAATAAAGAGAGAAGTTAGGTCCTGCGAACGCCAGCAGCTACCTCAGCAACTCGAGTACTCTGATATAGGCTAGAGTGCTCGTCTAACCCTCTTGTGTACCTGAATCTGCACACAAAGGTGCAGAGAGTAGGGTGAGTACTAAGTACTCGGTGAGTAAAAAGTATATATTAATAGCTGAAAGCAGGAAATCTACAGAATACCACAAAGCAAAGCTAAAACTACAGTCCGATACCTACCACGAACTAACAACAACAGCAAACCATAATTATCATAGGTAATTTACAAACAAGAATGTAATGCAATTCACATGACCGCTACGGCGCATCCCGATCCGTTTAGCGTCGACGACGCTCACTGGGGGTGTGTACAGACTCTGGAGGGACTCCTTTAGCCCAAACGCAATATCATATCATCCGATACGGCGTGCAGCCCGATCCATACTCAATCCACAACATGCATATGAGTCACATAATAGTTTCAATTTATTTATTTCCAGGTTCCAGTTCATTAACAATGAGAAATACTTTAATTTTATTTAATTTTCCAAGAACAAGTGACTTAGTATTTCATAATAGTGATTACAAGCCAGGACTAAGATCATTGATTTTACAAATCATGCTATCACATAAATATATATCCTCTAAGGATGCTACAGGTCGGCACAAGTAGGGGTGGGCATATATCGGGTAAAACCGATAACCCGGACCGTTAATTCTTTATTGGATTATCGGTATTGGATTATTGGTTAACGGTTCGATAACGGGGTAAAAAAAATTATTGGGTTATCGGTTCGGTCTCGGTTTGCATTTTTGTTATTGGGTAAAAACCAATAACCCAATAAGAATGAAGTAATTTATTAATCTACCCTTAAGTATATACTAGGGTTTTATTTTACTAATTCCCTTTCCTCTTTAGTTCACTCAGTCTTTGTCTCTCTCATTGTATTTCCGCCGCAGCCCCCAACTCCAAACAGTTAATCGCATCGTGTAATGCCAGACGCCTGACTCGTCAATCGCATCGTGTAAGTTTTGGCTCAAGATTTTTTGTTTGCTTCTTGTTAATTGTTCTATTTGCTCAAGAATTTTGCCTCTGTTTGCTTCTGATTTTTGCCTCTGTTTGCTTCTGATTTATGTTTTCTGTTTGCTAACCGCCAGTCTTGGTGTCTTCTCTACTCCTGTGAAATTTATGGTTAGAGGAGTAGCAATTTTTAATATTCAGTTTGAGTAATTGAGCACTTTTAATTTTAGATTTATCTTATTGGGTAAACCGATTACCGAACCGATAATGATAAATAACCGATAAGACGATAACCGATAACTAATATCTTATCGGTTTGGTTATCAGGTTATGATATTTGTAAACTGATAACCGATAGAGAAAATCGATAATTTTCAAAACCGAACCGAACCGACCGATGCCCACCCCTAGGCACAAGGCCCCAAATATGGCTTATAGCCTACATATATACTTAACACAGTGTGCATTTCAACCGCCAATATAATATTATTCTTATTCGAGATGGACCAAGTCACAATCCCCAGTCATAACCAATCCCGCACCTGCCATGGGGTGCGAGTCACACCCTAAATAGCGTCACAATGCAATAAGTCGGGGTTTCAAACCCTCGGGCTATCATATACACTAACTACTCACCTCTAACCGGTCGTGGACTCATCCACGATGCCTTTTCTCTTCGAATTTTCCGCTTCGTGCGTCGAATCTAGTCAAAACCATAACAAATACATAAATATGGGTCAAAGAAATATAACCAAATCAAAATTACTCGAAAAATATAATAATTCATGAAGTTGGTAAAACCCGAGCCCCGATCCCACTTCTCTAAAAAATCCAAAAATTATACCAATGGATTCCTCGTCTCGCCACGAGTCCGTGCATATAAAATTTATCGAAATCGGAGTTCGAATGGCCTTTCAAAACCCAAACTTTCGTTTTCATAATCTAAGCCATAGTTCTTCACAAATTCTACCCAATTTCATGAATTTTGTTGTTGATTCTAGCATAAAATCATGTTTTTGAGTCAAGAAACTTACCTCCAAGCGATAACCGTTGATTTCTCTCTTTAAATCACTCAAAACCCTCCCTCGATGAAGTAAAAGTGGTGTAAAATTATGACGGTTCGCGTCTGAAATTTTAACTTAACTATTCTGTCACTGGCGCCTTCTTCTATGCGATCGAAATGCCTCCATACGATTGCATGGAGTAAAATTTTCCAGGCCCATTTTCCTTCTATGATATCGCAATGCATTGTATGCGATCGTACTGCCCTCTATGCGATCGCATAGTGCAATTTCCTCGGCTCCTTAATTCATTTCTACGCGATCACATTATGCCCCTTGCGATCGCACAGTTCAACTTCCTCAACCTATGCGATCGCACTTGCCTCTATGCGATCGCATAGAGTAAATTTCCACCCTTCTCCAGGTCTTCTATGCGATCGCAGTCCTATCTATGCGATCGCATAGAACAATAACTGACTGCAATATTTCTGCAGCAATATCATGTTCAAGATTTGTCCGTTGGCCATCCGAATTCACCCCGAGACCCTCGGGACCCCAACCAAATGCACATATATGTTATATTACTTCATTAAAACTTGTTCGCAACATAAAAACACCATCATAAACATCAAATTCTCACGGATTCAAGCGTAAGTTTCACTAAAACTTCCGAAATTAACATTTGAACTAAAACCCGACCTAAACACCTCCGAATGATCTGAAATTTTGCACGTATATCCAAAATTACCTAACGGAGCTACTGCAACACTCGGAATTCCATTCCGAGCATCAGATCAAAATCTCGCCTACCGTTCAAAATTCGCCAAAATTCAACCTTAGCCAATTCAAGCCTAAATCTATACCGGGTCTCCGAATTCGATTCCGATTGCTCTCCTATGTCATAAATCATCCCCCAAAACTAGTCGAATCTTCAAAAAACTATTCCGAGCTTTCTAACTCATCGGTCAGTATCCAGTTGACTTTTCCAAACTAACCTTCGCATAAAGAGGTTTATTGCCTCATATCTAACTGGATTCTATCTGATTTACTTCTAACTCTCCAAACACATATAAAGGAACATATTAAAGTATAAAATGAAGAAAACGGGGCGGTAACTCCAGTAACGATAGGTTGGGTCGTTACATTCTCCCCAACTTAAACAAACGCTCGTCCGCGACCGGGTTAAGAAACATACCTGAGTCTCAAATAAATGTGGATATCTGCTCCGCATTTCCTACTCGGTCTCCCAAGTTGCTTCCTCCATGGGACGACCTTTCCACTCACTTTCACCGAAGCTATATCTTTAGATCTCATCTTACGAACCTGTCGACCCAAAATGGCTATCGGCTCCACATCATAGGTCAAGTCCTCATCCATCTATATCGTGCTGAAGTCTAATACATGAGACGGATCTCCAACGTACTTCCGGAGCATAGACATATGGAGCACTGGTAAACTCCCGAGAAGCTAGGTGGCAAAGCAAGCATATAGGCCACCTCCCCAACTTTTCTAAGCACCTCAAAAGGTCCAATGAACCTTAGGCTCAACTTTTCTTTCTTTCCAAACCTCATGACGCCCTTCATAGGCGACACTTTCAGCAAAACCTTCTCGCCCACTGAATAAGACACATCTTAGACCTTCCGGTCCGCATAACTCTTCTGACGTGACTGAGCTGTGCGAAGTCTCTCCTGAATCACCTTCACCTCGACTAAGGCATCCTGAACTAACTCTGTCCCCAATAATCTAGCCTCGCTGGGCTCAAACCAACCGACTGGAGACGTACACCGTCTCCCATATAAGGCTTCATACGGCGCCATCTGAATGTAGGACTGATAGCTATTGTTATACGTGAACTCTACAGGAGGCAAGTTATCAGACTAAGAACCTCCAAAATCAATGACGCAAGCACGCAACATGTCCTCAAGTATCTGAATTGTACGCTCGGACTGCCAATCCGTCTGTGGGTAAAATGTTGTGCTCAGATCTACCTGCAAACCCAATTCTCGCTGAAATGTCCTCCAGAACTGAGAAGTGAAATGGGTATCTCTATATGATATGATAGAAACTGGAACTCCATGCAACCTCATAGTCTTACGGATGAATATCTCTGCTAACCGCTCCGAGGAGTATGTAGTACACACATGAATGAAATGAGCTGACTTGGTTAGCCTATCCACAATCACCCAAACTGAATCAAACTTCCTCGCTGTCCGAGGGATTCCACTAACAAAGTCCATAGTAATCCTTTCCCACTTCCACTCGGGAATATCCATACGCTGCAACACACCACCGGGCCTCTGATGCTCATACTTAACTTGCTGACAATTAAGACATCGAGCCACATAATTCACAATATCCTTTTTCATCCTTCTCCACCAGTAATGCTATCTCAAATCCTGGTACATCTTTGCGGCACCTGGATAGATAGAATACCGCGAGCTATGGGCCTCCTCTAATATCAACTCACGAAGTCCATCAACATTGGGCAAGCATATCCGACCCTGCATCCTCAACACACCATCACTACCAATAGTGACATCCCTGGCACCATCATGCTGAACTCTGTCCTTGAGGACAAGAAAATGTGGATCCTCATACTGGCGCTCTCGAGTACGGTCATACAAGGAAGATCGAGATACCATGCAAGCCATCACCCGACTGGACTCAGAAATATCCAGCCTCACTATCTGATTAGCTAGAGCCTGAACATCAACTGTAAGGGGCCTCTCCCCAACTGGAATGTATGCCAAGCTGCCCATACTAATAGCCTTCCGGCTTAAAGCATCAGCCACTACATTGGCCTTCCCAGGATAATACAAGATGGTAATATCATAGTCTTTGAGTAATTCAAGCCATCTCCGCTGCCTCAAATTGAGATCTTTCTGCTTAGACAAGTGCTGAAGGCTGCGGTGGTCTGTATATACGTCATAAGATACACCATATAAGTAGTGCCTCCAAATCTTCAAAGTATGAACAATAGCAGCTAACTCTAAGTCGTGAACAAGGTAGTTATTCTCGCGGGGTTTTAGCTGACGAGAAGCATATGTAATAACTTTACCTTCCTGCATCAATACACAACCGATCCCAACTCTCAAAGCATCGCAATACACCGTATAAGACCTTGAAGCTGATGGTAATACAACTACTGAAGTTGTGGTCAAGGCCAACTTGAGCTTCTGGAAGCTCTCCTCGCATTCATCAGACCACAAAAATGGAATATTCTTCCGTGTCAACTTCGTCAAAGGTGAAGCAATGGACAAAAAGCCATGAATAAACTTGCGGTAATAGCCTGCCAAACCGAGGAAACTTCGGATCTCCATAGCTGAGGATGGTCTGGGCCAATTTTGCACCTCCTCGACTTTCGGTGGGTCAACCCGAATACCATCGCTGGTCATTGCATTTCCCAGAAAAGTCACAGTATCAAGCTAGAACTCACACTTAGAAAATTTTGCATAAAGTTTTTCCTCTTTCAAACTCAGCAATACCACCCTCAAGTGATTTGTGTGCTCTTCCAGGCTGCGCGAGTCACCCGGATCATCAATAAATATGATCATAAAAGAACCCAGATACAACCGAAATACATTATTCATCAAGTGCATGAATGCGGCTTGGGCATTAGTCAGCACAAAAGACATCACCAGAAATTCATAGTGCCCATATCTCATTCTGAAAGCTGTTTTCATAATGTTTGAAATGCCTAATCTTCAACTGGTGATAACCCGATCAAAGGTCAATTTTAGAGAATACACTTGCTCCCTAAAGCTGATCAAACAAGCCCTCAATACGAGGTAATGAGTACTTATTCTTTACTGTCACCTTGTTCAACTGCCTGTAATCAATGCACATTGTCATTGTGCCATCTTTCTTCTTTACGAATAATATCGGTGCACCCCAAGGTGACACACTCGGGCGAATGAACCCCTTATCTAAGAGTTCCTGAAGCTATTCTTTTAACTCCTTTAACTCAGCTAGTGCTATGCGGTAGGGAGGAATAGAAATGGACTGAGTGCCCAACACCAAGTCAATACCGAAATCGATGTGCCTGTCCGGTGGCATGCCCGGCAGGTCTTCTGAAAATACATCTGGGAAATCCCTCACAACAGGGACCGAATTAAGACTTGGAGCCTCAGCCTCAACATCTCTAACGAAAGCCAAATAAGATAAGCAACCCTTCTCAATCATTCGTTGAACTTTTAGGAAGGAAATCACCCTGTCGGATACATAATCAGTCACGCCTCACCACTCGATCCTCGGATTACCTGGAATAGCTAATGTGACCGTCTTGGCATGATAGTCCAGAATCACATAGTAAGCAGATAACCAATCCATGCCTAGAATCACGTCGAAATCCACCACGCCCAATAATAATAAGTCAACTCGGGTCTCTAGACCCCCAATAGTAACAAGGCAGGATCGATATACATGATCCACAATAACTGCATCACCTACCGGGGTAGACATAGGCACGGGCAAGGCAAGAATACCACGGATCGTACCCAAATGATGCATAAAATATGAAGATACATAGGAATAGGTAGATCCGGGATCAAATAAGACAGAAGCATCCTTGTGGCAGACTGAGATAATACCTGTGATGACTGCATCTGATGCACTAGCGTCCCTCGTATCCGGAAGAGCATAAAAATGAGTCTGACCTCCGCCAGTACGATCCTCACCCTAGGGAAACCTCTGGCTACCTGATCACCACTCCTAGCTGATTGAGCGGGTGCTGAAGAAACAGGAGCAGAAGACGAAGGCTGATCCCTCTGCTGAGATCATTTACAGAGCAACTGGGGACACTCCTTTCTAATATGGACCAACTCACCACACTCAAAACATCGGCCTGAAGCTGGAGAAAGGGACTATTGAGAACCCCTCGCTGCAGATGAACCCAGAGCTGAAGGAGCAAGAGCAAAGCTTTGAGCTGGAAGGGCGCTCAGTGTGGGTTGGCTCTGCTGACGACCCTGCTGACCATGATTACCCTGATAACCCTGATGACATTGACGACCACGGTCTAACGAAGCTCCACTAGACTCTGCATGGCCTGATTGAGGAGATCTGAAGGAATGACCTCTATTGTGCTAAGACTGGCCCCTAGACGGAGCATTACTGTAACTACCTACACCACGAGGCCTCTTAGCCTCCCTCTCCTCACGCTCTCGACGGCGGTCTGTCTCAATCTAACGAGCCGCATCAACCACCTCCTTAAAAGTAACTGATGTAGCCCTCTCTCTAGTCATTAATATGCAAATAGGATAATTGAGACCATCAACAAGTCTCGTAATCCTCTCGCGATCTATCAGAATCATCCACATGGCATGACGAGCTAATTGTGTAAACCTCAACTCGTACTGAGTCACAGTCATATCTCCCTGCTTCAACCACTCAAACTGACGATGCAACTCCTCTCTCTGAGACTGGGGCACATACTTCTCCGGAAATGCCGTGGAGAATTGCTGTCAAGTGAGGGGCACTGCCCCAATAGGCCTACGCCTCTCGAAATCCTCCTACCAATTAAATGTTGGTCTTGTGAACTAGAAGGTAGTGAAAGCAACACCGCTAGACTCCAGAATACCCGCGGTACGAAGCATACGCTGGCACTTATCCAAAAAACCCTGGGCATCCTCGCCCTCAACACCGTTGAACGCTAGTGGCTGTAGTCCCTCGAACCTCTCCAACGGATGCTGCTCGTCATCAGGCATAGCTGGGACCACATGAGCTGGGGCTGGTGCGACTAATGCAGCTAGCTGAACTGGCTAAGCTGGAGCTGCCTTAGGTGCATGTAAGCCCTGAACTACCGGCTCTGGTGTGCAAGCAACGGAGGTCTGATTCCCCCCCCCTACCTGTGAAGAAGTTGCTGCAGTAGAGGTAGCAACCACCTGGGCTAAGCCAGTACACACTGATAGGATCTGTGCTAAGGTCTCCTGAAGATCCGGTTTCTCAATAGCACTATCGGTGCCTGAACCTGAGCTGCTGGAATGCCTGCGGCTGGAGCCTGATCCTGAACCTGATCCACTAGCGCTGGGTTCTGACCCTGAGTCTGGTCAGCTGGTGGATCAGCAGGTGCTGTCGCTGCTGCCCTGCCTCTGCCGCGACCACGACCTGTGGGTGCCACTGGTGGTCGTCCACCACGTCCGTTAGCACGGGTTCTCGCCATCTGCGAGAGAATAGAATATAGAAAAATTTAGTTTCACGATAACACAAACCGCACGATATGAATCCAAGAAAGTGAAGTGTTTCCTAAAAGTTTTGTAGCCTTCCGAGGATAGATACGGACGTCTACGTACCGATCCGCGAGAGCCTACTAAACCGGCTCATGACTCGCAAGGCCTAGTAACCTAGGCTCTGATATCAATTTGTCACGACCCAAACCCGGTCGTGATGGCACCCAACCCCTAAAGCTAGGCAAGCCAGACCAACAACTATTTCCTCATTTAAAGACCAGTCCCAAAAGGACAAATTCAAGAAGAATATATTTGAGTTAATAATAATACTCCAACGATAATAGTAAAATAAAAATACCGAGATGTGTGAACACCGAATATAACACTCCCAAAGGATTTGGGGTCACGAGTCATGAGTCTAGAGCATTTAAGCGAAAACTAAATAGTAATAGGAATACTGAACAAAATACTAAAGTTTGGAAGTATATAGTTAATAAAGTGAAATAAAGAGAGAAGCTAGGTCTTGCGAACGCCAGCAGCTACCTCAGCAACTCGAGTACTCTGAAATAAGCTGGACTGCTCGTCAAACCCTTTTGCGTACCTGAATCTTCACACAAAGGTGCAGGGAGTAGGGGTGAGTACTAAGTACTCGGCGTGTTAAAAGTATATAAAATAGCTGAAATCAGGAAATCCACAAAATACCACAGAGCAAAGCTAAAACTACAGTCCGATACCTACCACGAACTAACAACAACAGCAAACCACAATTATCATAGGTAATTTATGTCACACCTCCCTTTTTACTACCCCACACTACTTAAAAGCGTATAAATACACTTGTAGGGTATACCCCGACGCTCAATTACCCGAAACGGATAAAATAACGCAAGGGAAGGAGTTTTTCCATTTAAAGGACAATCGGTTCGGGATTTTATTAGAGATAAATCAGAGTCGCCACTTGGGAATGACAATGGTGTCCCAAGTCACCGGTTAATCCCGAATCCGAGGAATTTTGACTCTTATAAATGTCTGCGAAGCAGAGATCCGGATAAGGAACTCTGTTAACCCGGGAGAAGGTGTTAGGCACTCCCGGATTCCGTGGTTTTAGCACGGTCGCTCCATTGTCGTTCTTGACTTTTGTTTGACTCAATTATAGGTTTTAACAACATAATGTGCTTTTACGTTAAATATCATTTTTTAGGAATTTGCGGTATCGCGAAAACACGCCTCGAGTCATACCGCAACCAGTACGCCTATGACTTTTGGTGTATTTCAGCTTTACCGAGATTTGGATTTTGAGTCGCACCAAGTGCACACTCGTTCATAGGAAGGTATATTAAAACCGTGCACTAAAATAACGTCTATCGGCTTTTAAATATTTTGGGAGAAGCTATGGAATTTGCTATTAGCTTTCCCGGATCTATTTGTGTTATATCATTACTAAATGGGGGCCCCGGTGTTATTCGGGCGAGGCTCGTCCCAATTTTCATTAAAGGATTCAATACTTGTATTTAACTACGTTTTCTACACTTGTTCTTTCCTTAATCGTATTCACTAAGCTTTCCAGGCCCATATGATTTCTGTTATTTTAATGGGGCCTGGTTCCAATTGAAGCTTTATACAAACAATACATCGGTCCAGGCCTTAAAGGCCCAGGTAGTTACTGAACTTTGCTTGCTGGCCCAATCGGCTTCATATAGAGATTTAGGCTCAAATGAAACAATAATAAAGGTAAAAGCAATGAACTTAAAGCAAATCAGACACATAGAAATAAAATTTAACTACCATTTTATTAATCAAAAAACAGTTGTACAAGCATATGATTATTAACCTAATATCACAACTAATCAATGAATAAGTGAATGAACTAACCCCGTTTTTCTGTTGATGGCTTAAAATTATTCAGTCAAAGAGATATTTTGCCTATGTGATGCAGCGCTTAAATGACCCAATTGCTTATTGACAATAACCATATTATCTAAGAGCTAAACGACTACTTATATACACATTGCTATACTACAATTTTGGGCTTAATCAATATTACCGATCTAGTCTCAAACGAATCACTACTTCTTTTTCTCTCTTGTGTTCATTGATATCTAGAGACTGATTAACCAAATGATTAACTACTGTCGTTTAATAAGAGCCAAATCTAATTAATAATGTCAACACCAGCTTCATTACTCACTGTTTGTTTCTCTTTTAGACTTATTCGAACTTACGATTGACAAAATAGATTAACTAGGTGAGCTTATTAACTTGTGTGATGGTCTTTTAGCTTCATTTTAGAGATTTTACCTAATTACTAAGTGTTACACTACTTATAACTATTCTACTACTACACTACTTCTAATATACTAACTATTACATTGTTTCTGTTTGGTTTTGTTCTTCAGTTACTACATACTACTACAATGGATTAACTACAAACTTAAACTAGTACAATTGAAATACAACTCCACAGCAGCATATATTCAAATCTGGAGCTTCATTTCTATTTCAATAAATCGGCATTACAGCTTCGAATGAAAGGATAATGTACCTGAATTAAGAAGAAAATCCGATGAGTCTAGGGGATTCAGGCAAATAAGTACAGCAAGGATTGAAACAGCAATGCAACAGCAGAGGATTTAGATAGCAGTGAGCCAAACAACACAGCAACAGTAGTCGAATAACCCAGCAACAGCAAGCTAGGAAACCCAGCAAAAATCCGATTGAAAAAACCCAGAAATCCTACTATTCTATTGCTATTTTAAACTCTGAAACTTTTGTATGAATTTCAGCTTAGGTGTATTTTTCAGATTACTCAATGTTGGAACCCCCTTTCAGCCCCTTTCTTAGAGATATTTATAGCTATTTTTTAGGGCTGAATACTTGGGGAGGAAGTATGGGATTAATCCCACTTCCCCCCTCCTAAAATTATCAATTCTACACTTAAACCCCATTTCAGTTATGAAAAACCCTTCCAGCATGTGCTGGAAGGTTCTAAAAGATTCCTTTTAGGGCCTTTTACTAGTATGACCTTAGGGGTTTGAGATTTTTACAGATTTCCCATTTTTAGGAGACCATTATACCCCTAAATCTCTACAAAATTGCAGAAATCAGGAGCATGAATGACTCCATTACCCTTTTAAGTTCTAACTAGTTACTATTTTACCTTTTTAACTCCCAATTGTGCCCCTAAGGGCACTGCTGATTTACTAGCCTACCTAGGGCAGATTTCAGCTTGTTTTGAACTTATTTAACTAATAGCCAGCCCTGGCATTAGTATTTAAGGGCTGGCCAGATTTATTTTTAAGAAACTATTTCAATTTTAGCCACTTTTAATCTAATTCCAGTCAATTAATACTAAATTATTTCAATTTTAAGCTAATTGCAGGCATAGCCTGCTTTATTATTATGATTAAACTATTTAAAACTTAGCCAGTCTCAAGTTGAGACTTGGCTTTGGCTATTAAGGCCAATTACTGAACATTTGGGCCCAAAACCATTTGCAGGTTTGGCCATTTCATGCTCAGGGCTCTAAAGAGAGCCTGGGCTAGTCTGCATTTGCAGACATAGCCCCTTTTGCACAACCAGCCACTTTTAACAGTGAGCTGTGTGTTAGGGCTTATAGAATTGGTCAACCCCTTGCAAGGTTGACCATTCTTAGGCCAATTATTTAACTTATAGCCTAATTATGATTTTCAGTTTTAGTCCTATTTCAAAACTAGCCATTTTCAAGGAACCTAACACTAACAGCTATAACCAATTCCCCTAAGGTCTGACCAGTTAATCAAACATTCATAATCAACAAGAGATAGCAAAAAACTTAATCATTACCAACATGTACTGCATACAGAAACACACATGATCAAATAAAATGGATTAATTAACCCAAACTCAGAGAAAACAATTGATAAGGTTGAATTTCAGTCCATTAACTCATATTATTAGACTACATGTGATAAAGTATGAATCCATGTTAGTTCCGACCTAATCACTCCTAGCTCAAGTCATATGACATTTGAAGAACTTTAGAACTTTTAAGGTTCATGGCACAGTTACACATATAAGCATAGATTCTCATGAAACAGTCAACATGACTCATAAAACAATGGACTTCAACAGAATGGTAATCAGAATTCACTTTCAAGTATTGACCCTAAGATCATGCTAAGCAAACAGGACAGGTAAAGCATAGGGTTATGAACTAATCCTAATCTTGTGTATGCATGTGAAAAGTGAAAAATGAGAAACAAGAGAGATATGGAGAAGTAAAGAAGATCATGCAAAAGTGACAAGAGAAAGATCAAGGAATCAGAAACCAATATTAAGACAAAAGACACCTTAATTCATATGCCAAACTAAATAGGTGTAATATATATGAGAGATAAGGAACACAAGGAGATAAGCAGTCAAACAGAGAGCATAGATGAACAAATTAAACCTAAAACTAATACAAATGCATGACAGATAACATGAAGGAAGGAAGAACATGGAAATGAAGAAAAGGAAAATATGGAGAATCAGTGAAGGAGAAACCTAAATCTATCATATGAGGGTGACATGAAGAGAAACAGACCCAGGTTGGCATACTTATTCAGCAAATAAAAGCATATGAGAGGTGATATGACATGAAACCAGACTTGCACTAAAATGAACACAAATAAGATCACCAAAATGTGAGCAAAGAAGTGAACCACAGATTAAACACAGGATAGCTTGATATAATAGATGAATAAAGATAGCCAAGCTTTTACTAAGACTAAACATATGAAGATACAGAAAGGGAAACAGTCGAGATATTGCAAGTCAACAAAAGGTAATCTAATACAAAGCTGAGTGACAATGAAAGACAAACAATTAAACATAGTATCAGAATCAAAACATGCAAGATGACAGAAGAACTATTGAAAACTAACAAGATGAAGAAGAGAAGAGAATCAAGGTAACACTTTGACTTATCAGAAACAGAACATGATTTGAAACCAACGAACAGAAGAACAAATATATAAAAAAAAATGAGCGAGTTAAGAAACCTAAACTAACAGATGAAACATAAGATATAAAGAATCTACAGAATAGAAAAGACAAACAGAAACATAAGATGAAAGACATAAGACAAGAGAACATGAACAAACAAGCAAAGAAATCGAATACATGAATAAACAAGCAAAGAAAGCGAATAAAGCACAAAGAAGCAAAGACAGTGAATAAAGCACAGAGAAAACACATAAGGGTCGGGGACTTAGTGTAAGGCCCCGTAAAATTTTAGTGCATAAAACCTAGTAGATGTGGTGTCATGGTCCGAATGATGTGTTAGGAATGCGTAGAATTCTTCGCGGCGAGCTTGCGAGCCGCGGTTCGGACCCTTGGTAGTGATTTAAGTTTCAAAAATGTAGAGAAATAATTTTTCCGAAAAAGTGTCAAATATGCGGTCAAGAATGCGACCACAGAATCAACATGCGGACCGCATTCTGACCGCAAATCGTTCCAGAGAGTTTCTCAAAAATCCGTCAAATGTGCGGTCGATATGCGATCGCATATCAAATCTGCGGTGCATTTTGCGACCGCAGATCAAACATGCGGACCGCATTCCGGCCGCATTCCTTAACAGAAACTGCTCAACTTTGAGGCCATTCTGCGGTCACTTTGCGGACCGCATGTGGGTTCTGCGGTCGCATAGTGACCGCATATTCGACCCCGGCCCAGATTTTGTAACATTTTGACCCGATCTCTTCTTTAATATAACACCTTTCTTCTTCATTTTTATCATATCACCTCACCAAAATTAGAGAGAGAAGAGAGGGTTTTTAGAGAGAGAAATCTTTCATCTTCAAGGATTGTTTCAACTACTTAATTCCAAGGATTCTAGGGCAAAGATTCAACATCCCCAATCTTTTCAAGGTAAAAACCCTAACTATTTTCTTTGATTTTCAGTTTTAAATTGGGTAAAGAGAGGTTTGCATATAATAGCTTTTGAAAATAGAATTTTTACACTCATGCATGATTATTTAACTTGATTTCTAGTAAAAAGAAGTGAGTAGAAGTAAGAGTCTTCAAGAACAAGGTTGGCAAGAGTAGGATATCTTGTGTAAGCATAAAGTAGGAGGAAAAATCATCACCAGGTATGTATGGCTAATTTTGATTCTTGTGAAATCGCCTATATGTGTGAAGTTTGTTTGTTTCGTGTTAAAGTGACAAATTGTGTGAAATTTTTTGATGTTGTTGTTGGATATTCAAAGTTGTTGTTGAACTATGAGTGTTGTGGTATGAAATATGAACCGAAAGGTAAATGAGAGTTGAATTGGGTAAAGAATTTGTGAATAATGATTATGATGGCCTATATGGCACCTTGTGGAAAAGAAAACGAAACACTTGAGAATTGGTTTATTGTGGAAAGAAATGAAACACTTGAATTATGGAAAATTGCTGAATATACATGTGTGAATATTCTTGAATGTGGAAACATTGTAACTTGGTTGTGATATTGGCTTGAGAAGTAATTGAGAACATGAAACAATGTGCAAGTTGCTTATTTGAACTTGTTGAAATTGTGTGTAGTACCTTATCTGCCTGTTTGAAATTGTTGTGTTTTCAACTGTAAGGCGGGGTCGTGTTGCGCGCTGCAACGTGGTGAAATAAGGTTTGGGTTGGGGTGATAAGGGTGGCCGAGGTAATAAGGGTGGTCAGGGGCAATAAGGATGGAAAGCGATCGAAATCGCTATTAAAAATTGATACATAAATCAATAATGTGAAATTGTGAAAGGAGACAACAGGAGAGTTTGCAACCTGGGGAGCACTGATTGCTCCTATGTTTGACTACTTGCAATTTATGTTGTTGATTGGTCGTTGTTCCATTTGTTGACATTGAATGTGCTTGTGTTGAGGCTTATCTGAAATGAGTAAAAGGTGGAAAACATGGTTGGTTGGCTTGATTAGTTTTAATGTAATTTAATGGCTTGAGTTTACTTGGGACAAAGTTTGTCCATACATACCAATACAATTCAAGTGTACTGACGTCCCTTTTGCCGGGGGCGCTACATTCGTGTCATGATTGTAGGTGGATCAGTAGCAGGCACTTCAGCTCATCGGCAGTATTATCTTTCATCCTCCACTGCCCGTTTTGGTGAGCCCCTTTCTTCCTCGGGGCCTTGTGTGGTTCATGCCACTTCTGTTTAGATTTCATTTTGGTTTTGCAAGGTATAGCCGGAGCCTTGTTACCGGCAAGTATTGTATTTCCCTTTTGTATCCTAGAGGCTCCGTAGACAGGAAAACTGTGGGATTGAGGCCTATGTATATGTATGGGGCGTTGTAAATATAAATTATGAATTTGTTAGTAAATAAATCACATGGTTATGTTTATGTATTGTGAAATCAGTCTTTATTGGTAAGATAATTGGTTAATGAGAAACAATCAACACAGGGGTAACGCGTGGGAGTGAAAGGCACCCAGGTCCGCTTGACTGGGGCAACTCGGTCAGGCGCCGGTCATGTCCCTCGTTTTGGGGCGTGACACTTAGCTTTGCGGGGCCTGTCCCCCGAGCTTCCTATTCTCTTTTCTTTTCTCTATTTCTCTCAGATTCTCTAGCCTTTCTTCTTGTTTCCTTTTTTTCTTTATTTTTTTTTTTTAGTCCTTTTTTTCAATTTCTTTTCTGGTCTTTCTTCTAAGGCTTAAAGACGAAGCCTTTATGACTCTGGGTTGCAGGGGGGTGTTCAGGGGATGGTGAAGGAAGGATCTTGATTGGGGTTGAATTTGGGGTCGCCGGAGTTAGGGTTCCGACGACCCTTTTTGGGATATTCGAAGCGTTCTGGTGAGATTCGAAGGGAACCAGTGGGGTAGGGTGATAGATCAAGTGGAGAGGGTTCGAACGGCATTGGTTTGAGGCGGAGATTCATTGTATGAGTGGTCACCGGAGAGGTTCCGGTGACCGGCGTTTCAGAAGAATGGTTGGTTCTCTGGAGTTTCTGGGTGCTCGGGGTGAAGAAGAAGAAGGAGAAGATGAGGGGAGAGGTAAGAGGAGCCGGCGACCACCGTAGGAGTGGTGGCCGCCATGGCCGTTGAGGATGAAGATGATGACGAAGATGAGAGAAACAGGGGCGGCCGTCTTTAGGGTTAATGTAAAATGGCAAATGAGACGGCCGCTTCAGGACCAAAGCATTATATAGGCAATAAGTCTAAGGTAATCTCAACCGTCCGTTTGATGGAGATCAACGGTCTGAAAGGGCGTTACTTATACGACGTCGTTCTATTACTTATGAGGCCAAGGCCATCAACCGTTAGATCAATTAGAACGGACGATTCAGATTCAATCTCCCACCCCCATTAATTAATTAGCCCTAATAATCCCGCTATTTGTCTGAGCCGTTGGATACAACAAGATTAACGGCTGAGATCACTGCTTCTTAAAGAACCGGGCTTGACCCTTGGGCTAGATGAGTTTGGGCCTTTTAATGTAATTCAATTTGGCCCAAACCATTATGCCCAATGTATTTTTTTATTTTTTCTGATTTTTAATGATTTTTATGTATTTTCTTTTATACTTTTTTTTCTTTTTCTTTTATGAAAAATCATAAATCCTAATTTACTAATTACTCTAATTTTCTAGTATTTTTTGCAATTTTTCTGCTATTTTTCTTTATTTTCTCCTATTTAAACTATTTTGCTAATTTTCTAATTAACACTAACAAATTAATTACTCAACCTATTTTTTTTTGATTTTCTTCTAATTTCTACTTATTCAGACTCAAAAGTATAGCTAATTCCAAACAAATCAAGTAATTGCACTCAAAAACATATTTATTTTAATTTTGGAATTACTTGCTCGGTGCAAAAATCACGTGCTCACAGTAGCCATGTTCAACTTCCTGTAATCCATATAGATTCTCTAACCTGTGACTGTTCGTGTGGAGATCATTGCCCACTCGCATATTCCGTATGAAGCATTTTTGAAAAACGTTTGATCGCACCCTGCTTCAGAGGTTGCCTACATATCCCGGGCTAAACAGGAATCGGGTAAGTGTAGTTCGAGATGGTCTGGTAGTTTAAAACTACTAGGGGAACTGTGATTTCATTTTTGTTGCTACTTACTCCTTATTACACCGGGGAGGGGAAAATGTAAAATGAAGAAGCTATTCTAAGCTAAAATCCTACAATTACAATTGTTCCTAATCTAGCTTCTGCTCTTCTTCCCTTTCCGGTGATGCAGAATCTTCCTTTTTTTGTTGATTTTCTTTGATGCTGACTCTCTTTTTTTGTTGATTTTCTTGTTTTTCTTGTTGACTCTCTTTTTTGTTGATTTTCTTGTTTTTCTTGATCTCGAACTGAACCTGCTTAAAATAAAATAACAAACTACCTCTTTTTTTCTTTTTCTGCCCCAGTGTGGGCTTTTAAACTGTATAAACCATGATGTGCAAAAATATTCCCGTATTTGAAGGTGGGCGCCTAACCGAATTTAAACGTGCAATGCGAATGCATAAAAGTATTCCCGTATTAGAAGGTGGGCGCCTAACAGAAATGAAACGTGCAATGCGATGCAGAAAAGTATTCCCGTATTTGAAGGTGGGCACCTAACAGAAATTAAACGTGCACTGCGAATGCAGAAAAATATTCCCGTATTAGAAGGTGGGCGCCTAACAGAATTTAAACGTGCAATGCGAATGCAAAAAATATTCCCGTATTTGAAGGTGGGCGCCTAACAGAAATTAAACGTGCAATGCGATGCAGAAAATATTCCCGTATTTGAAGGTGGGCGCCTAACAGAAATTTAAACGTGCAATGCGAATGCAGAAAATATTCCCGTATTTGAAGGTGGGCGCCTAACAGAAATTTAAACGTGCAATGCGATGCGGAAAATATTCCCGTATTTGAAGGTGGGCGCCTAACAGAAATTTAAACGTGCAATGCGAATGCAGAAAATATTCCCGTATTTGAAGGTGGGCGCCTAACAGAAATTTAAACGTGCAATGCGATGCGGAAAATATTCCCGTATTAGAAGGTGGGCGCCTAACAGAATTTAAACGTGCAATGCAAATGCAGAAAATATTCCCGTATTTGAAGGTGGGCGCCTAACCGAATTTAAACGTGCAATGCAAATGCAGAAAATATTCCCGTATTAGAAGGTGGGCGCCTAACAGAATTTAAACGTGCAATGCGATGCAGAAAAGTATTCCCGTATTTGAAGGTGGGCACCTAACAGAATTTAAACGTGCAATGCTATGCAGAAAAGTATTCCCGTATTAGAAGGTGGGCGCCTAACAAAATTTAAACGTGCAATGCGAATGCAAAAAATATTCCCGTATTAGAAGGTGGGCGCCTAACTGAATTTAAACGTGCAATGCGATGCAGAAAATATTCCCGTATTTGAAGGTGGGCGCCTAACTGAAATTAAACGTGCAATGCAAATGCAGAAAATATTCCCGTATTAGAAGGTGGGCGCCTAACAGAATTTAAACGTGCAATGCGATGCAGAAAATATTCCCGTATTAGAAGGTGGGCGCCTAACAGAATTTAAACGTGCAATGCGATGCAGAAAAGTATTCCCGTATTAGAAGGTGGGCACCTAACGGAAATTAAACGTGCAATGCGATGCAGAGAAAAGTATTCCCGTATTAGAAGGTGGGCACCTAACGGAAATTAAACGTGCAATGCGATGCAGAAAATATTCCCGTATTAGAAGGTGGGCGCCTAACGAAATTAAACGTGCAATGCGATGCGAGAAAATATTCCCGTATTTGAAGGTGGGCGCCTAACCGAAATTAAACGTGCAATGCAAATGCGGAAAATATTCCCGTATTAGAAGGTGGGCGCCTAACGAAATTTAAACGTGCAATGCGATGGAGAAAATATTCCCGTATTAGAAGGTGGGCGCCTAACGGAATTTAAACGTGCAATGCGATGCAGAGAAAAGTATTCCCGTATTAGAAGGTGGGCACCTAACGAAATTAAACGTGCAATGCGATGCGAGAAAAGTATTCCCGTATTAGAAGGTGGGCACCTAACGAAAATTAAACGTGCAATGCGATACAGAAAAGTATTCCCGTATTTGAAGGTGGGCGCCTAACGAAATTAAACGTGCAATGCGATGCAGAAAAGTATTCCCGTATTTGAAGGTGGGCGGCTAACAGAAATTAAACGTGCAATGCGATACAGAAAATATTCCCGTATTAGAAGGTGGGCACCTAACTGAAATTAAACGTGCAATGCAAATGCAGAAAAGTATTCCCGTATTTGAAGGTGGGCGCCTAACAGAATTTAAACGTGCAATGCGATGCAGAAAAGTATTCCCGTATTTGAAGGTGGGCGCCTAACAGAAATTAAACGTGCAATGCGATGCAGAAAAGTATCCCCTCAGCCTGAGGACTAGGGAATGGATTTTAAAAGATGTTACCTTCCTCTTTTTTGGTATTTTCTTTTTACCAACTGGTCTTTTGCCTGTGAATTTCTCCACTTATTCGGCGGACTTTCTCTTTTTGGTATTTTAAATTTTCCACATTGGTCACATTCACTTTAAAGTGATTAGTGACAATTTGTTCCTGCATGAAACAAAATTTATTAGATATAAACTGCTGGCAACTGGCATCTGCCGTCCCCACTTCTTATTGCTTCCTTTGTTTTTGCTTTCTCATGTTGCATGGCTTTCAACTTCTTGTCTCTTGCAGACTCTTTTTGTATTTTTCTCATTTCTTCATTTTTGTTTTGTTTTCTTTTCTTTGGCCATGTTTGCCAAGCTTCTTTATTCCTTTTCCCCAATCTTCTATCCTTTCTGATCCAGTGTTGTTTCAACTTCCGTTATCCGGAGCTGGTAGTTAGCTCTCAAAAGGGTAAACAATGAAATGCAGAAAAAATGAAAGAAAGGTAAGGGTATTTTGGAGAGATGACAGAACTTATCTGGGTATTTGCTGGCTGATTCCGCTGACCATGCCATGTATTTAAACTCTGACCCAATTCGTTCCAATCATTATTCTGACTCTGAATTGCCTTTGACCCAAACCGATACTCTTTTTTGTTGCCTTTTCTCTTTTCTATAGTCCTCACGATCGCCCTAAGGTGCCTCGAAAGGTTTTCACCAATAAGACTCTCTCATTTATTCTCTCAACCTCACAATCGTCTCACAGTGCCGATTAAGGTTTTCACAAATGAGACTCTCTCATTTTATTTCTCTCAACCTCACAATCGTCTCACGGTGCCGGCTAAGGTTTTCACCGATGAGACTCTCTCATTTTTTATATTTTCTTTTTTTTCATTTTTTCCTTTTGTATTTTGTTTTCTGTACCACGGGTATTGTCCGATACTTCGCTCCTCCTTCATTGTATTTGTTATCATTTCAAAATTGATCAGAAGGTCTTTCTTTGGACTGTAACGTGGTTTTGGACGGGTTAAGAAAGAAAGATATAAAAGCTCAAAATTTCAACGAGGGTTAAAAAAAATATTTACAACTCTCGGAATTATTAAACATAACTTCTGCCCCAGTTTCAATATGTGGGGAATTTTTGGATTTTTTCTTTATTGTGATTGAACCTCAGAGAGGCTGCCTACGTACCCTTTCGGGATCAAGTCAGACGTAGTTCATCCAACTTCATTAGTTAGATGGATTTCTTTTTGACTTTTTCCCGATTTCTTGTCTTTTTTTCTTTTTTTTTTTCATTCATTTTTTTTTTCATCATCATTTTTTTTTCATTTCATTTTTTTTTTCATCTTTCCATCATTTCATTTTTCATTCTGGCAATTTCGATCTTGTTGCACTAGAGCGATTCCGAGAGAGGGATATGAAAGAATTCATTCATTACGGCTCAAAGGGGTTAACAATGGATAAAGTGTTTGGATAGAGAATAAAATGCCTTCGTCATTTCAATTCCAAAATCACAACAAAATACAAAACATATAATTGAAAAGGAATCATACATAGTATCTTTTGACCGCATATGAATTGATAGCAGTCTCTACGCACTTTCCCTCAACATCTGTTAAATATAATGCTCCATTGGACAACACCCGTGATACCACGAACGGTCCCTGCCAATTCGGCGCAAACTTGCCTTTTGCCTCTGCCCAATGTGGTAAGATACGCCTCAATACCAGTTGTCCGACTTCAAACTTTCGAGGTCGTACCTTCTTATTATATGCTCTGGCCATTCTTCGCTGATACAACTGTCCATGGCAGACTGCGGCCAATCTCTTCTCATCAATCAAATTCAATTGTTCTAACCGGGCCTTTACCCATTCATCGTCATCTATCTCAGATTCGGCTATAATTCGCAATGACGGTATTTCTATTTCTGCGGGTATAACAGCCTCCGTTCCGTACACCAGTGTATAAGGTGTGGTTCCGATAGAAGTACGTACCGTCGTGCGGTAACCCATGAGAGCAAAGGGTAACTTTTCATGCCATTGCCTGGATCCTTCCACCATTTTTCGGAGAATCTTCTTGATATTCTTGTTAGCCGCTTCTACTGCTCCATTCGCCTTTGGCCTGTAAGGTGTGGAATTGCGGTGCGTGATCTTAAACCTTTCACAAACTTCCGCCATGAGATGACTATTTAAATTGGCTCCATTGTCTGTGATAATCACCTTGGGGATTCCAAATCGGCATATAATATTCTCGTGCACAAAATCCACCACCGCTTTCTTCGTCACTGCCTTGAATGTCTTAGCTTCGACCCACTTGGTGAAATAATCAATTGCAACTAGGATAAACCTGTGCCCATTAGAAGCGGCTGGATCTATTGGGCCGATGACATCCATGCCCCAAGCAACAAAGGGCCAAGGTGCTGACATTGTGTGCAACTCGTAAGGCGGGGAGTGGATCAGATCCCCATGTACCTGGCATTGATGGCATTTCTTTACATACCTGATACAATCACGCTCCATCGTGAGCCAGTAGTACCCTGCTCTCAAAATCTTCTTCGCTAAAACATATCCGCTCATGTGGGGTCCGCATACTCCGGCATGTACTTCGATCATGATTTCATTTGCTTGTTGTGCATCTACACACCGCAATAAACCCAAATCTGGTGTTCTTTTGTACACCACTCCTCCACTAAAGAAAAATCCATTGGCTAGACGCCTGATGGCTCTCTTCTGGTCTCCGGTGGCCTGCTCCGGGTATTTGCCAGCTTTCAAGTATTCTCTAATATCATGATACCACGGCTCTCCATCCGACTCTTCTTCCACAGCGAAGCAATAAGCATTCTGATCTCGGACTTGGATCCGGAGCGGATCTATATATGTCTTGTCCGGATGATGCAACATAGAGGACAATGTGGCCAAAGCATCTGCGATCTCATTGTGCATTCTCGGGATATGCTTGAATTCTATAGACTGGAATCTTTGAGACAACTCGTGCAAACAATACCGATATGGTATCAATTTCAAATCTCGTGTCTCCCATTCCTCTTGAATTTGGTGTACCAAGAGATCCGAGTCACCCATGACCAAAATCTCTTGAATTCCCATGTCAATTGCCATCCTTAATCCCAAGATGCACGCCTCATATTCAGCCATATTGTTGGTACAGAAAAATCGAAGCTGAGCTGTGACGGGATAGTGTTGACCCGTACTTGAAATGAGTACCGCTCCGATACCAACGCCCCTGCTGTTGACGGCTCCGTCAAAGTACATTTTCCATCCTGGCCTCTCCTCTTGCTCCATCTCCTCGATAAGCATTGCCTCTTCATCCGGAAAGTATGTCTTTAATGGTTCATATTCATCATCCACCGGATTCTCGGCTAAGTGGTCCGCAATAGCTTGTGCCTTCATTGCCGTACGAGTTACATAGACAATGTCGAGTTCTGTGAGCAGAATCTGCCATTTGGCCAGTCTTCCCGTAGGCATAGGCTTCTGAAATATATACTTGAGAGGATCCAGTCGTGATATCAAGTACGTAGTGTATGCTGACAAATAATGCTTTAGCTTCTGAGCCACCCAAATCAATGCACAACAAGTTCTCTCCAGTTGGGTATACTTCACCTCGTAGGATGTAAACTTTTTGCTGAGGTAGTAGATGGCTTGTTCTTTCTTGCTTGTCTCATCATGTTGACCCAGTACACAACCGAAAGAGTTATCTAGCACTGTTAGATACAAAATCAAAGGTCGCACTGGTTCTGGAGGTACTAACACCGGAGGATTGGCCAAATATTCCTTGATCTTGTCAAAGGCTTCCTGACACTTGTCGGTCCATTTCACTGCTGCATCTTTTTTCAACAACCTGAAGATCGGCTCGCATGTTGATGTCAATTGAGCAATGAACCGACTGATGTAATTCAACCTTCCTAATAAGCTCATGATCTCCTTCTTGTTCTTCGGCGGAGGTAGACTTTGAATAGCCTTGATCTTTGATGGATCCAGTTCAATACCTCGCCGACTCACAATAAACCCCAGTAGTTTCCCTGAAGGTACTCCAAAAGCACACTTCGCTGGATTGAGCTTTAGATTGTACCTCCGGAGTCTTTGGAAAAACTTCCTCAAATCTTTCACATGATCAGGTTGTTTCTGGACTTTATGATGACATCGTCCACATATACTTCAATTTCTCGATGCATCATATCATGAAACATTGTGGTCATTTCCCTCATGTAAGTTGCCCCGGCATTCTTCAATCCAAACGGCATTACTCTGTAACAGTATGTTCCCCAAGGTGTAATGAAGGCAGTTTTCTCAGCATCTTCTTCGTCCATAAGGATCTGGTGATAACCTGCATAACAATCCACAAACGAACCGATTTCATGCTTGGCGCAATTGTCGATCAATATGTGAATGTTTGGCAATGGGAAGTCATCCTTCGGACTGGCTTTGTTGAGGTCTCTATAGTCTACACACACTCTGGTTTTGCCATCTTTCTTTGGGACCGGCACAACATTTGCCAACCAGGTGGGGTATTTGGTAACTCTTATGACCTTTGCCTCGAACTGCTTATTCACCTCTTCTTTTATCTTCACGCTAATGTCCGTTTTGAATTTTCTCAGCTTTTGTTTTACCGGCCGACATTCAGAGTAAATAGGCAACTTGTGTACCACTAGATCTGTGCTAAGCCCGGGCATGTCATCATAGGACCAGGCAAAGATGTCCTTAAATTCATGTAACAACCTTATCAATTCATCCCCGAGGGGTGCCTCCAAATGCACACTAATCTTTGTTTCTCGGACATCATCTTCGCTCCCCAAATTTACAGATTCCGTATCACTTAGATTCGGTTTGGGTTTTTCCTCGTATTGTTTCATGTCCTTACTTATTTCCTCCAGGGCTTCCTCATCATCACATTCTATTTCACCATCTTCCTCGATTTCTTGTATAGTAACGTGATTGTCAGAACTGGGTCTAGAATCCTTCACGCATGACATGGCATTGGAATCAACACATGCAAAACTGTACAAAAGGAAAAATAAAGAAAAATAAGGCAAAAGTGAAGAAAAAGGAAAAACTGCATTTCATTAATAAAAGAAACGAACAATGTTCGGGATACATGGTGATTTTTTTTCATGAGGGGGAATGGGAAAATAACAACTTTCGGGAAAACAATGATGAAATTTTGAGCTAACTACCAAGACTCCTTCCGGATAAGGAAAGGAGTAGCTTCCCAATTGTTCAATGTGACTCTGGGCCCCACAAATTGCACGTCCATTCTGCTCGTGCCTTCCCCTGCTTCAATCGTATTCACCTCCCAAAACATTTTCTTAAAACCAAGCATTTCTTCATCAAGTTGGGTCTCGATGCATTTTGTTGCAGCAGATGGTTGATATTTTGTACCAGGCCTGATGAAGGTGTCGGATAATTTGGGTATGGGTTTGGGCAAGGTCCAGTGCTTTTTGGCTTTAGAGGCTCTTTGGATATCGGCAAAGGTGGGTTTGAACCCTAAGCCGAATGTACCTTTATTCTCCGGAAGCTGAACTGGTTGAATGACCCCCTGCAGTGTTTTGCCTAATCCCCTCCCGGTGCAAATCCGTTTCTCAGCATTTCTCTGGCCACCATCACCGCAGTTGGTGCCATCATAGGGGTTGGTAACTTTTCTCCTTCAGCAACTCTATTCACCGCAACAACATCCGTCACTTGGTAGACCCAAGGACCCCTATCCCCATCAGTACCATCAAAAGGTGCTACCACATTACAAGCATTTTCCTCCCCGTGTACAACAATCTCTTGCTGTTCCCATTCAAACTTGACCATCTGGTGTAGAGAAGATGGTACTGCCTTGGCCGCATGAATCCAGGGTCGACCTAACAACAAGTTATACGATACGGCAATGTCGAGCACCTGGAACTCCATCGTAAAATCAACGGGACCGATGGTCACTTCCAAAATAATATCTCCTAACGTGTTCTTACCTCCGCCGTCAAACCCTCTCACATTGATACTGTTTCTCCGGATTCTATCCGGGCTAATGTTCAGCTTCCCTAAAGTTGACAGCGGGCAAATGTTCGCGCTCGATCCATTGTCAATCAATACCCTGGTCACGACTGACTCTTCACTCTTTACTGTGAGGTACAATGCTTTATTGTGTTCAGTTCCTTCCACCGGCAACTCCCTATCAGAGAAGGTGATCCTGTTAGACTCGAAAATTTTGCTGGTAATCTTCTCCAAGTGGCACACTGAAATCTTCTCCGGAACATGAGCCTCATTTAGAATCTTCATAAGAGCCTTCCGGTGCTCTTCTGAATGTATCAACAAAGATAGCAAAGAAATTTGGGCCGGGGTCTTTCTTAACTGCTCAACCACTGAGTACTCTTGTGACTTCATTTTCTTAAGAAATTCTTCTGCTTCCTCCTCCGACACTGGCTTCTTCAATTGACTTTCTCTTACCGTCTTCATCTTTCTCAGTTCCTCTGGAGCAAAACACCTTCCAGATCGGGTGAGTCCATGCGTTTCGTTAATTTCACCAGAAATCTCTTTTCCCTTGTAAACTACTGCTACCTTGTTATAGTTCCAAGGCACAGTCTTTGTATTCACCACTGGCATTTGCACTCCTGGTTTTATGATTACCGGCTCTGCACTTGCTCCTTTCACAGTCGATCGTCTTTGCACCTGGAACTACTACCTTTAAACCTCCTACCACTACTGGCTTTGGTTTCTCAACAATTGCTTCCTCCTTCACAATTTCCTTCTCTAACTTGTCACTCGACTTTATCATCATGACGGCTTGAGATGGTTTTTGATTGCCATCACCCTGCACCAATTCTATCATATTCGTTTCGTGGTGATTCGGCAGTGGATTCTGGGTAATGTTTGGGGCTTCGGGAGCCTGTACTTCAATTCTCCTCTCATCGATAAGATCTTGAATGGCATTCTTTAATTGCCAACACTTCTCAGTATCGTGGCCCAATGTTCCCGAACAGTATTCACATCTGACAGAAGAATCAAGATTTTTCGGGGGTGGGTTTGGAACTTTCGGTGCAACTGGTCTCAACATCCCCAATTCTTTCAACCTGTGGAAAAGACTGGTATATGATTCTCCGAGAGGAGTGAATGTTTTTCTTGCTTTGTTTCTCCAATCAGCGTCCGGCCTGGGTCTATTCTGGTTTCGGTAAGGTTTAGGGGTTGGGTATGTGTTCTGGGTGTGGTACACATTGTGTGGAGCTTGAGCTCTCCACACGTGGGGTGGTGGTGGTGGGTAAGCTTGGGCTTGAGGGTGGTGGTAATGTGGCACGGTTGGTGGGTATGGTGATGGTGGTGGGTTATATGGGCTGGGTGTGTTGTAGAGGTTTGGCGGGTAAGATGGTGGTGGTGGATTATATGGAGTTGCCGGGCTTGGTGGGTGTTGGCGATAGGGTCTTGGTGGGTTATAATGTCGGTTGCGACTCCATGACCTACTTTCAACGGTTGCTACTTCTTCTTTCTTCTTCTTTCCCATCACTCCCCCGTTTCCACTCTGTATAGCTTGATTGGTGGCCTTGATAGCCGAAAAACTCATAATTTTGTTTGTCTTCAAACCTTCTTCTACAAAACTTCCCATTTTCACAACTTCGTTGAAACTCTTTCCAATTGCTGACACTAGATGGCCGTAGTATGTTGGCTCTAGAGCCTGTAAAAAACAATCCACCATCTCTCCTTCTTTCATTGGTGGATCCACTCTAGCGGCTTGTTCCCTCCATCTAAAACCGTATTCTCTAAAGCTCTCTCCTGGCTTTTTCTCCATCTTGGTAAGGGATAACCTGTCGGGTATGATCTCCAAATTGTACTGAAAGTGACTAGCGAAAGCTTGCGCTAAGTCATCCCAAACGAACCATCTTGTATGGTCTTGTCGGGTATACCATTCCAGAGCTGATCCACTCAAACTTTGGCTGAAGTACGCCATCAACAATTCATCTCTACCTCCCGCGCCTCTCATCTTGCTACAGTATCCTCTGAGATGAGCTACCGGATCCCCGTGTCCGTTGTACATGTCGAACTTTGGCAACTTAAATCCCACGGGAAGTTGCACCTCAGGGAACAAACACAGGTCTTTGTAGGCTACACTTACTTGCCCTCCCAGTCCTTGCATATTGCGGAAAGCATTCTCAAGACTCTTCACTTTTCCGAGCCATCTCTTCCTGCCCGGCACTTGCTTCCATCATCGGAGCGTGAGACTCGTGTTGTCTGAAAGTAGGCTCCGGAGGGTAGTAGTGAGGATCCTGGATATGAAACATCGGCTCACTAGAGGATTTGTGGATAACGGCGGGCGGAGGTGCCACATATACAGGAGCAATTTGTGGTATCTGGGGTGGTGCTTGCTTGGCTGGAGGTGGTGGTATCCGGGAGGTGGAAGCATAGTATTGAGGGTAGTCGGGGTAGGTGGAGGATGAGTTCATTGTTGGTGGCTCGGGGTTAGGATTGGCTGGAGGAACATATGCAGGGTTAGCAGGGTAGGCTGGTAGTGGTTGACCTCTTGACCAAGCCTGGTACATTTCGGCCATCTGCTGTCTTAACTTGTACATTTCTTCTTTCATCCCTGCCACATCCACGATCTCTTCTTCGTGAGCAGGGTCTACAATGGTTGCCTCGATCTCCTGGGACACGGCCTTTGTCATATTTTTAGATCTGGTGTTATATGGATGGGTAGCCAGAATGCCAGTTGCCTAGAAAATCCGGACTCACAAACATCAACACTTGTTAGTTGTTAGCGCATGAATAAGATGCAACGACTTTAAAAACAAATACATTTCCTCGAGTCGTTATGCATCATCCCGGCCGCTGCTCACTCCAATCATCTTTTTCTTTTTCCGCTCTTTTGTTTTCTTTTCTTTCTTTTCTTCTTTTCTTCTCTTTTCTCTTTTGCTTTTCTCTTTTCTTCTTTTTTTTTCTTTTCTTTTCTTGCTTTTTCTTTTCTTCTTTTTTTCTTGTCGTTTTCATAATTACGTTCCTATTTATTTGCCTAGCGAATTCAAAGGAACTGACATAAAACAAAAGAATTGGTAACAACACTTGTTTTCTCATTGATAATTCAAAACCTTGATTACAAAGTAATGTTTAAAAAAGAAAAGTAAAAGATGATGCATGACCTAAGTAATGCACCTAGTGCCCGCGAGGCATCGTTCGGCCTTGCCGCGGGCCTATATGCTAAACCCCTTTGAAGCCTATCCAGGTCGGCCATGACTTGTTGTACAAAAACTTCACTGCAGATACAAAAGTCCTCCGAGACATATCTTCACAAAGCTGAGTCTTCCGGGTGATGTATTGGGCGATGCGAACAATCTTTTCTCTGATGACCCCTTTTTCTTGCAATAACCGGCTTATTTGTTGAGTGCGAGCATCCAAGGTATGTTGGTTGTCCTTTTGCACTTGTTGCAGCTTCAATTCCAATCTAGCCATAGTCGTGTAGCAGTGCTCTCTTTCTTCTTCAAGATCTTTGATAATCTTGTTACTCTTGACTGTGGCTGAGATTATTTTCTTTCTAAGCTGAGCTACTTCAACATCGTGCTTGTCTTGTAGCTGCCGAACCAACTTAGCTCTTTCCTCGGCGTCTTTGTCCATTTGCTTCCGAGCCTTGACTAACTCTTTTTCAGCTATGTCCAAATCAAAGCTATAGTCATTTACTTTCCGCCGGAGAATCTCAATTAACTTTTCATCTCGGGCTGAACGAACCGGGGTCTCGGATGCAATTTTCATTTGAGCTATTTGAGCCTTCAACATATCATTTTCTTTTTTCAGCTGTTTCTTTTCCACTTCATCGGATGCTGCTTGTAAGCCGCTTTCGAAATGAAGATTTCTCAGTTTATCTTCCAACAGACTGATTTTGGCCTTATATTCTTTCTCCTTGGCCGCCCATTTCAGATTTTCCTCGGATTGCTCTATTAGGTCCTGCAAGTGAGGCCTCTTTGAAAGACGTTCGTGTTCAACCCCTCGTCGGTACCATGTGGAGTACCCGGGTGATATCTCCCCCTTTGCTCTATTCGGCACACAAGTATCAATCTTCAAATTTTGGCACTCGTTCCAGATTTGCCGAATTTTTGCTTCCGGGAATTGCCCGTCCGGACCAATCTCCACAGCTTGCACACTGAGATCCCCATCTCTCGGAATAATCTGACACCGACCCAACTGTCGCAGGGCTCTGTATGGGGCATAGGGTTGTATACTCTTCAAACCCATGATCAAAAACGGCGATCCCTCCGTTGGCATGTATATCACCTCGTCAAGAGGTAACCAGTCATACGTCCAATCAATTTGACCGTCAGGTTAGTGATCGAAGATACACAATCCAACCTTGGACTCCTTCAGGCAACTTTACTTCCTTTGTCCTCGCATTGAACTCTTCCAAACATGTTCGATTGGCCGAACCATAGCTCGAGAACGAAGGATGGTGGCATAGATGCTCGATTAGCCAAATTTGCAAGATCAAGTTACACCCTTCGAAGAAGCTAGCCCCTCTGCTTTGCACGCAGTCAAAGCACGGTAGATGTCCGCCACAATCATTGGGGCCAGAGTACATTTATCTTGTACTATCAGTGTGGTAGCTACTCCGGCAACTTTTATATTGATATGTCCATCTTTCCTCGGGAATACAACAACTCCATGAAATGCCACCAAAAATGCGAACCTCCGGTGTTCTTCCCATTTCGCCCGGTTGGACTTGCAACATAGCTTGTTGGTAGGATCATTGAAACCCCCAACGTGTCCAAACCTATTGTAGATGAAGCTTAAAGAACAAAACCCGTCGGCCAGACTTCATTATGAACATTCCGGGCAATTTTCAAAGAGTCGAGGAAGCGATGTACTGTCACCGTCCTCGGAGATACCGGGTATTTTCCTTTCAGCGGAACCTCGGTCTTCCCGATGTAAAAGGCAATCTCCTCCAAAGTTGGGGTAAGTTCAAAATCCGGGAAATGAAATACGTTGTGTGCCGAATCCCAAAACGTGACCAACGCTCTAACCACATCACCTCGAGGAACCATGTCTAGTAAACCCGTAAGGCCTTTCAAGTACTTTTTGACCCAGTCTTGACCATCGGATCCCATGTCCTGCCACCATAATCTTAGCTCCAAAGGGATTTTATTTAGGGAAAATTGTTCATTCATCATCGTGCTCGTCCTGCACATTTATTAAGGTGATTTTATTTAGAAAAGGAAAAATCTTTTTCAATGCAAGTTTTCAATTTTTGAATGAAAGAAAAGAAAAATGATTTTCAAAGTGGCCATTTTTGCAAGAACAACCTTCCGTCGTCCTTTCGGAACATTCGGCAATTTCCAAAAATAGCAATCACCTCGATTATTTGAAAAGAAAATCTTTTTTGGTCTTTTTCTAAAAGTGTGGTTGGACCCGTTTAAGGGTTGCCTACGTATCCCACCTAATGGCGAGAATCAAACCTGCGTAGTTCGGTCAGATTATTTGACCAATTATTTCAAAAATGTTCCACCTATTTTTCAAATTTTCAAATTTTCCATGTACCTATTTTCTACAAATCATTATTTTCCTCTCTCTCTTTTTTCCTTTTTCAACAATTTTTCCAATCTCGGGATTTCCGCCGGTCCGCATAACGGTCAAGGATAATAAAAATGCAACACATAGCATGCTCGGTCTTTTCAATACCGGGTTACCTGTCCTAGACGGACCCAACCCCTGTGTTGAGTCCCCTAAGTCAGATATGATGCAAATAATCGTCCTAGACCTATGTTCAAAATCTTACGGTTTCATGGATTGCTAGACCGTGTACCCGAGCGGACAACTCGAATCGAGGAGGGGGCTACGTACCGGTGACCCGCGGAGTCAATCGGCTTTGTAACTTATCCGGCCTCTATTTTCTTAGTTTAAGGTGACTTTAACAGAAAGGGGAGTCTCAACCAGTAAGCACATCCCCGGGGGAGAAGAGAGAAGGGTTTTCGGCACAATTTTATATACAGTCCACATAATATCAAAGCGATAAAGCACATAGCATGTTATTCAAATCACATAATGAAGTCAAACAAAAACGCGAACGGCAGTTCTAAGGAGCTCGAGTTCTTAAACCCTGAAATCGAAATTCAGGGTTGGTTCCCCAGCAGAGTCGCAGAGCTGTCACACCTCCCTTTTTACTACCCCACACTACTTAAAAGCGTATAAATACACTTGTAGGGTATACCCCGACGCTCAATTACCCGAAACGGATAAAATAACGCAAGGGAAGGAGTTTTTCCATTTAAAGGACAATCGGTTCGGGATTTTATTAGAGATAAATCAGAGTCGCCACTTGGGAATGACAATGGTGTCCCAAGTCACCGGTTAATCCCGAATCCGAGGAATTTTGACTCTTATAAATGTCCGCGAAGCAGAGATCCGGATAAGGAACTCTGTTAACCCGGGAGAAGGTGTTAGGCACTCCCGGATTCCGTGGTTTTAGCACGGTCGCTCCACTGTCGTTCTTGACTTTTGTTTGACTTAATTATAGATTTTAACAACATAATGTGCTTTTACGTTAAGTATTATTTTTTAGGAATTTGCGGTATCGCGAAAACACGCCTCGAGTCATACCGCAACCGGTACGCCTATGACTTTTGGTGTATTTCAGCTTTACCGAGATTTGGATTTTGAGTCGCACCAAGTGCACACTCGTTCATAGGAAGGTATATTAAAACCGTGCACTAAAATAACGTCTATCGGCTTTTAAATATTTTGGGAGAAGCTATGGAATTTGCTATTAGCTTTCCCGGATCTATTTGTGTTATATCATTACTAAATGGGGGCCCCGGTGTTATTCGGGCGAGGCTCGTCCCAATTTTCATTAAAGGATTCAATACTTGTATTTAACTACGTTTTCTACACTTGTTCTTTCCTTAATCGTATTCACTAAGCTTTCCAGGCCCATATGATTTCTGTTATTTTAATGGGGCCTGGTTCCAATTGAAGCTTTATACAAACAATACATCGGTCCAGGCCTTAAAGGCCCAGGTAGTTACTGAACTTTGCTTGCTGGCCTAATCGGCTTCATATAGAGATTTAGGCTCAAATGAAACAATAATAAAGGTAAAAGCAATGAACTTAAAGCAAATCAGACACATAGAAATAAAATTTAACTACCATTTTATTAATCAAAAAAACAGCTGTACAAGCATATGATTATTAACCCAATATCACAACTAATCAATGAATAAGTGAATGAACTAACCCCGTTTTTCTGTTGATGGCTTAAAATTATTCAGTCAAAGAGATATTTTGCCTATGTGATGCAGCGCTTAAATGACCCAATTGCTTATTGACAATAACCATATTATCTAAGAGCTAAACGACTACTTATATACACATTGCTATACTACAATTTTGGGCTTAATCAATATTACCGATCTAGTCTCAAACGAATCACTACTTCTTTTTCTCTCTTGTGTTCATTGATATCTAGAGACTGATTAACCAAATGATTAACTACTGTCGTTTAATAAGAGCCAAATCTAATTAATAATGTCAACACCAGCTTCATTACTCACTGTTTGTTTCCCTTTTAGACTTATTCGAACTTACGATTGACAAAATAGATTAACTAGGTGAGCTTATTAACTTGTGTGATGGTCTTTTAGCTTCATTTTAGAGATTTTACCTAATTACTAAGTGTTACACTACTTATAACTATTCTACTACTACACTACTTCTAATATACTAACTATTACATTGTTTCTGTTTGGTTTTGTTCTTCAGTTACTACATACTACTACAATGGATTAACTACAAACTTAAACTAGTACAATTGAAATACAACTCCACAGCAGCATATATTCAAATCTGGAGCTTCATTTCTATTTCAATAAATCGGCATTACAGCTTCGAATGAAAGGATAATGTACCTGAATTAAGAAGAAAATCCGATGAGTCTAGGGGATTCAGGCAAATAAGTACAGCAAGGATTGAAACAGCAATGCAACAGCATGAAGAAGGCACAGCAACACAACAACACAGCAACACAGCAACAATAGTAGAATAACCCAGCAACAGCAAGCTAAGAAACCCAGCAAAAATCCGATTGAAAAAACCCGAAATCCTACTATTCTATTGCTATTTTAAACTCTGAAACTTTTGTATGAATTTCAGCTTAGGTGTATTTTTCAGATTACTCAATGTTGGAACCCCCTTTCAGCCCCTTTCTTAGAGATATTTATAGCTATTTTTTAGGGCTGAATACTTGGGGAGGAAGTATGGGATTAATCCCACTTCCCCCTCCTAAAATTATCAATTCTACACTTAAGCCCCATTTCAGTTATGAAAAACCCTTCCAGCATGTGCTGGAAGGTTCTAAAAGATTCCTTTTAGGGCCTTTTACTAGTATGACCTTAGGGGTTTGAGATTTTTACAGATTTCCCATTTTTAGGAGACCATTATACCCCTAAATCTCTACAAAATTGCAGAAATCAGGAGCATGAATGACTCCATTACCCTTTTAAGTTCTAACTAGTTACTATTTTACCTTTTTAATACCCAATTATGCCCCTAAGGGCACTGCTGATTTACTAGCCTACCTAGGGCAGATTTCAGCTTGTTTTGAACTTATTTAACTAATAGCCAGCCCTGGCATTAGTATTTAAGGGCTGGCCAGATTTATTTTTAAGAAACTATTTCAATTTTAGCCACTTTTAATCTAATTCCAGTCAATTAATACTAAATTATTTCAATTTTAAGCTAATTGCAGGCATAGCCTGCTTTATTATTATGATTAAACTATTTAAAACTTAGCCAGTCTCAAGTTGAGACTTGGCTTTGGCTATTAAGGCCAATTACTGAACAGCTGGGCCCAAAACCTTTACAGGTTTGGCCACTTTGCTGTTCAGGGCTCCAAAGAGAGCCTGGGCCAGTCTGCATTTGCAGACACAGCCATTTTGCACAACCAGCCACTGTTTAACAGTGAGCCGTGTGTTAGGGCTTATAGAATTGGTCAACCCTTTGCAAGGTTGACCATTCTTAGGCCAATTATTTAACCTATAGCCTAATTATGATTTTCAGTTTTAGTCCTATTTCAAAACTAGCCATTTTCAAGGAACCTAACACTAACAGCTATAACCAATTCCCCTAAGGTCTGACTAATAATAAAGCATAAAACATACAATTTCAACATAACGGTGTCACACCTCTTTTTTACCGCACCCGCGAGGATGCAAAGAGTTTTTCCAATTAAAGGACAATCGAGATGGGATTTATTTTAATTATTTCAGAGTCGCCACTTGGGAGATTTATGGTGTCCCAAGTCACCGGTTAAATCCCGAATCGAGGAAAAGAATGACTCTATTTAACGGTCCGCGAACCAGAAATCCGGATAAGGAATTCTATTAACCGGGAGAAGGTATTAGGCATTCCCGAATTCCGTGGTTCTAGCACGGTCGCTCAACTGTCGTGTTTGGCTTATCTATCTGCTTTTTACAATTGTGTACTTAGTGCAAGTTAATATCCCTTTACCGCTTTTATTATTGGTTGTGGTTTACGAAAGAGAAAGTTGCTTAAAAAAAATATGCTTTCGAATCACGTCACATGAAATGCACCCGGATCCTCGACATATTCTTATTCAACATTTCGGGGTTTGGATTTGGGTCGCATGAAATGCACACCCGTATTTAAAAGGTAGAACTAAAATATGCGCCCGGATCGACTACTTATTTACACTGTTGAGAAAGGCGTGATATTCGTCAAGAAACAACGCATCTCAAAATCGAAGTATTTTATATGTACATTTATGACGGCTATGCGATTAGTGTAACTATTGGGCGAGGCGCACCTTTAATTCAAATCTAAAGCGAACTACATCCCAATGTATTTTACTTAAGAGTTGATTCCAAATTATTCAAAACTTGCTACGAACCACACCACATGAAATGCGCCTGTGGTTCCAGACATGCTTTGTTTACTCTTGCCCAAAATTGGGGTCGGGTCACATGAAATGCGCCCCGACTCTTTTAATCTAATTACGTCATTCCGTTGAGTAACAACTCCCTAGCTAATCTTGCTTTTAGCATAAGGTCTAACGTTAACAGATTTGGAGATTACACACACTAGCAGAGAAGATTGAATAGAGATACAACGGACTAATTCAGGTTTACGTGCTTATTCAACGACAGTGTATCTTTGGCCTAGCTACACTTTTCCATAACCAAAACTAGCAATACAAGCTTAATTGGAGAATAACAGAATGTAATTAAACATAAGAACTTTAGGCGACTACATGTTTCCATAGACTTTATGCATAAGCTTCAAACTTCATTCTTTCGAACCAAGGAACTACAATAACAGGAGTGTGTACCTGGAATGCGGAAGAACAAGGAAAAGTGAGCAATGGCAATGCAGCAACAGTACAGGAACAGTAACAGCAACAGTAAACCAGTAACCAATAGACCAGCAATCAAATAGACCAACAGCCAACGAAAATAATGAAACAACAACAACAACCAACCCAGGGAGCAATACTATAGACCAGCCAGCAACCAACAATGGAACCACAGCACCAAATCAACCCAGGCAGCGACACAACATACCAGCCAGCAACACAAACGACCAAGAGCAACAACACTACTGACCAAACAGCACCAAATGGACACCACAGCGACAACAACTAATGGCAGCCCTCAACTAAACCAATAGCAACTCAAGAGCTACCACAACACTTCAACAATGGTCAACACAGCAGTAGCATACACAACTGAGATGTTCCAACAGCAATGAAGACACAACAATCAACAATGTCTAACAGCAACAACACTAGACCAAGAACCCCAATACTGGACAAGCAGCACCAAATGAACAAGAGCAGCAACACAAACGACCAAGAGCAGCAAATGAACACTGCCACCAACAGCAAAACACAACCACAACACACGAAAGCCTAATAGCTCAGCCACTGAATCAAAACTCACAAAACAGTGACCCCGGAACCAATGAAACAGTAGCCTTTCTCTGTATCTTTATATATATTTTTCTCTCCAGTACCCTCTAATGTCTATGACTGTGTTCTCTCCAGGTTTACTGTTTTTGCTTCTCCAGGTATTTTTAGTCCCTACTGTATGTATCAATCTCTCTTCTATAGGTTCAGTTTGACGCTATATTTATAGCTAAAAGCCCCTCCAGAACATCTGCCCCTAATTAACTATTACCCTGCCCACTCCTAACTCTGCCAGACCCATCAAATTCCCTGCATTCCCCACTACCTACTGTCCAATGTATGGACTCAAACATTAAACAATGCTGGTGGCAGGAATCTCAGTGGGATGCCCTGCTGTGCAGGTTCCACTAGCCCTAGTATGGATATGTGATTAAACAATTAACCTATTAACTACAACCAATTATCCCCCTTTAATCTGAATCAAACAGTGACAAGCCCTACACCAATGAATTGCATCAGGCAGATTCAGGGATCAATACTACGAACTAATTCCTTGACGACTTTAATCACATTGAACCTATGATTCATCTTAACTACTGAAAACAGAGGGAATTGGCCAAATAAAAGGCCTCAAATGAGGAGAACAGACCAACGGATATGAGAAATTAAAAGCATGAGAACTGAAACAATGAATAAAACAAACACACATATTCACAAAATCGAATTAAATCGACCAAAGAAGTAATGAATACCTTGTAAGAAATCTGCCGACCCAAGCTTCGAACTAAGACTTGGAATTATTGAAGCCAAACGGGCTTTAATCAAGATGTTCTCGTTTGAGAACACCTGGACTAAAGTCCCTTGGACTTCAATTGCGGCTAACCCGGCTTGAATTGAGTTTCTTCAAAAATTAGGGTTCTTGGGCTCGGATTTGGGGCGTTTGCATTTTTGGTTAGATTCGAAGCAAACCAAAGCCGGCGGGGGTACGAGGGAGGCCATGTGAGGGTTTGGGGTGAGTTTGGGGTGATTTGGCATTGGTTCGAGTTTGACTCGAATCTTCAAATGAAGATTCGAGGAGCTCCGGCATGATTCGAGGTTAGTGGAGGCTGGGTTCGTGATGGGGAAGGTGAGGGGAAGGTTTTGGCATTGGTTTGGTGGTGATTGGCCTACCGGAACCGCCGTGAGGCGATTTCCGGCAGGCGGGGCACGGCGGCGTTACGCTGGGTGTTTGAGAGCTCCTGAGGGAGATGAAGGGAGAGGGGGGGGTCTGGCTTGGGGGGGCGGGGTATGGAATGAACCTTATATACGAGAGATGAGATTGAATCCTGATCGTTGGATCATTTACGATCAACGATCAGGATCCCCTCACTTAAACCAAACGACGTCGTTTGGTTAAGTCATAGGCTGAGTGTATGTTGGAATTAAAGGATTAATCCGGGCCGTTGGATAATAAAATCCAACGGTCCAGATCGAATGCCACAATGATAGATGCTGGACGGATTGGGATTCGTTTGGGCCTGGTTTTCCTGGACTAAACTATGGCCCAATTTGATCTCATTACTACACATATATATATGTACATGTATATATATATATATATATATATATATATGCATACAATTATCCCACACAATTATATATCCCCTAAAAATGTAAATCACATGACTTCGATATCAAACACTAAAAATGCAAAACTTAGCAATTATTTTTTGTATTTTTAATTTAAATAAATAAACGTGCACACAAAAGATAAAATAACACAAAATCACAAAAATCATACCCAACACGAAACTATTTTTATTTTTGAATTTTCTGGGAGTACTTCTCAAGTAAGGCAAAAATCACGTGCTCACATGAGTCCCCTCTTTGCGCGTAAACACGCAGAGTTTTCGTGCAAAGATAAATGAGCGGATATAAGCGATTTTTGCCCATTCGAACACTCCGTATGAAGCATTTTGGAAAAGTTTTGACCGAACCTTGCTTCAAAGGTCTCCTACATATCCCCTGGCTAAAAGGGAATCAGGTCAATGTAGTTCGGGAAGTTCTGGTAGCTGGGACTACCATGGCTGTTGCGATCTCGCTGTTACTGCTGTTGCCGCTGTTACTGCTGTTACCACTGCTTAGCTGATTTCCTTGTTACACCGCGCTAAGCAACAAAAACAAGAAGCTAGACTAAGTTACGGTACTACAAGTTCTTATCTATCCTTTTTAACTTGATCTTGTCGCGCTCCTTGCCATCTTGTCCGACTTGGCGTTCCTTCGATGCTTCGTCTCTTCTTACGAACTTGGATTCATGCCGAAGATTTCTGTTACATTCTACCGCTTTCCTCTACCAAATTAAAACGGATCGCCACTCCATTCTCCAGGGCGGGCTCCCCGACTTCAACTACTACTTCAAAATTAAATCGCCACTCCATTCTCCGGGCGGGCTCCCGACTTCAACTACTACTTCAAAATTAAATCGCCACTCCATTCTCCGGGCGGGCTCCCGACTTCAACTACTACCTCAAAATTAAATCGCCACTCCATTCTCCGGGCGGGCTCCCGACTTCAACTACTACCTCAAAATTAAATCGCCACTCCATTCTTCGGGCGGGCTCCCCGACTTCGACTACAACTTCAAAATTAAATCGCCACTCCATTCTTCGGGCGGGCTCCCCGACTTCAACTACAACTTCAAAATTAAATCGCCACTCCATTCTTCGGGCGGGCTCCCGACTTCAACTACAACTTCAAAATTAAATCGCCACTCCATTCTTCGGGCGGGCTCCCCGACTTCAACTACAACTTCAAAATTAAATCGCCACTCCATTCTCCGGGCGGGCTCCCGACTTTAACTACAACTTCAAAATTAAATCGCCACTCCATTCTCCGGGCGGGCTCCCCTGACTTTAACTACAACTTCAAAATTAAATCGCCACTCCATTCTCCGGGCGGGCTCCCCGACTTCAACTACAACTTCAAAATTAAATCGCCACTCCATTCTCCGGGCGGGCTCCCCTGACTTTAACTACAACTTCAAAATTAAATCGCCACTCCATTCTTCGGGCGGGCTCCCGACTTTAACTACAACTTCAAAATTAAATCGCCACTCCATTCTCCGGGCGGGCTCCCGACTTTAACTACAACTTCAAAATTAAATCGCCACTCCATTCTCCGGGCGGGCTCCCCTGACTTCGACTACGACTTCAAAATTAGATCGCCACTCCATTCTTCAGGCGGGCTCCCGACTTCAACTACAACTTCAAAATTAAATCGCCACTCCATTCTCCAGGCGGGCTCCCGACTTCACTTATTACTTCAAAATTAAATCGCCACTCCATTCTCCAGGGCGGGCTCCCGACTTCAACTACAACTTCAAAATTAAATCGCCACTCCATTCTCCGGGCGGGCTCCCTGACTTTAACTACAACTTCGAAATTAAATCGCCACTCCATTCTTCAGGCGGGCTCCCGACTTTAACTACTACTCACCGATTTTCATCCTATCTTGATTACCTTCCTTGCCTCTTGTACCCTATCCTTGTTCACTGCGTTACCTCTCGGACCACCTTCAGTTTCCGAGTTATCCTGTCTTGGAATTGCTTTCCCGGGTCGTATTACTTTTCTTCCGGTCTCGGGGATATTTTGGAACTCGTTTACTCGCTCTGTCGGGGTGATGCTCGCTGAGGAAGCATGCTTTGTTTCCTTGATCAAATTATGGGATGTAATACTCCCGGGGGAATCTCGAAGCCATTTTTCTTTTTCCAATAACTGCTGGGGATGATACCCGGCTCAAAGATCACCCCGTCTTGTGTTGCTTTCTACACTTATCCTCTGAGTCTTGCTTTCCAGAAAATTTTCGCAACCGGAGAAAATTTTCTGCCCCAGTGTGATAAACTTCTGGACGGTATGCTTTTCCGCCGTCGGACCCTCTTTTCCTGCTTTAAATCAAAGAAAAATTGTTAGTTTCAAAACGCCGCGAGTGGTCGTGCCACTCTTGTTGGGGCCATCCTCTTTCAACTGCTTGGCCTCTCTCGAATTTTGAGGACGACGTTGACGCTTGCTTGGGACGATGTCTTTTCCCCGAACGACCTCTCATCTTTCCTTTTATTCCACTCTTTGGTTTGATCCGACTCTTTTTAGCCGGTGATCTGTTGCGTGAAATCATCTTTATGCCACATGTGTCCATCATACTCCATTGCGAACCTTCCACTCAGCCTGTCATCCCAATCTCACTATCGTAACGACTTCTGTCTCATTGCCTTGTTCCATGCCTATTCACTTTCAATGTACTGCTTTGGGAGACTTGGTAGTAAGCTTTAAAAAATCAATTTTTCGAAAATGAAAGAAAAGAAAGGGATACTGACCGCAAATGACAAAAGAAGAGAAAAACTTTTCTGAACTCAAAAATAGGAAAACTTATCTGAATGTGTGCCCGATCCAACGTTATGCCGCGCCTTTGAGATTAAACTACCCAGTCTATTCATATCAATCACTTTCCGATGCCGCGTCCTGCTAGAGGTAAACGGATGTCCAAACCTTGTCTCATGCAGACATCTTGTAACCATCTCGTCCTGTCACCTCACAGTGCCCTTCAAAGGGTTTTCACTAGTGAGATTCTCTCATTTCTCTCTATCTCCCGTCGCCTTAAGGTGCCCGTAAAGGTTTTCACCGTAAGACTCTCTCATTTTATTTCTCTCAACTTCCTTCGCCTTAAGGTGCCCGCGAGGGTTTTCACCGTTAAGACTCTCTCATTTATGCTTTCTTTCCTCGCGGCGGGGTATCACCCCTGAGATTCCCTCTAGAGCGTTATCCCCTTTCGGCTTGTGCATCCTGGATTCAATCGAGGGTCGGGATGTCACTCTTGGCTTTCATTCACATGACTTGGCACTTCTCAAATGCTGATCGAGAGGTCTTTCTGGTTCTTGATATGGTTTCTGCGCGTGAGGCTGAAGAAAGGGGTTTAGCCTCAACGATTAGCTTATTACAACTTTCGGAATCTACACTATCTTTCCAACGAAACAATGACTTCTGCCCCAGTTTTGTTGCTTGGGGGATTTTGGTTTTTATTTTATTATGACCGAGCCGTGTGGCGCCTACGTATCCTTCTTGAGGAATCAGGTCGAACGTAGCTCACTTTTTCTTGTATTACTTCTTTGTTTCTTTTTCATTCTGTTACACATCTTCCTTGATGATTCCGAAAGAGGGTATATGAAAGAATAATTAAGGCTCAAATGGGGAAACAAAGGCTAAAGTGTTTGGGTAGTAGAAAAATTGCCTCTGTCATTTCATTCTCCGAAAAATGCCAAGTACACACAAACGAAACCAAACGTTGACAAAATGCATTAAAGAATTACACATAATATCTCTTGACTGCATCAGAATTGATAGCCATATCGGTGCATCTTCCCTCAACATCCGTCAGACATAGAGCGCCGTTGGATAATACTCTAGTCACCACAAATGGTCCCTGCCAATTTGGAGCGAACTTGCCTTTCGCCTCGGCCTGATGTGGTAGAACTCTCTTCAGCACATGCTGTCCCACTTCAAATCTCCTGGGACGTACCTTCTTGTTATATGCTCTCGCCATTCTCTTTTGATACAATTGGCCGTGACATACCGCTGTCAATCTCTTTTCATCGATCAAGCTTAATTGCTCTAATCGGGTTTTGACCCACTCGTCGTCGTCAATCTCAGCTTCAGCGACGATTCGGAGGGATGGAATCTCAACTTCTGCGGGTATTACTGCTTCAGTCCCGGTATACCAACAAGTAAGGAGTTGCACCTACCGAAGTCCGGACGGTAGTGCGATAACCCAACAGCGCAAATGGTAACTTTTCATGCCATTGCCTAGATCCTTCTACCATTTTCCTCAATATCTTCTTTATGTTCTTGTTTGCTGCCTCGACCGCACCGTTTGCTTTTGGGCGATACGGTGTGGAATTTCGGTGTGTAATCTTGAACTGTTGACATACCTCTTTCATCAATCCACTGTTAAGATTTGCACCGTTATCTGTAATGATCATCTTCGGGATTTCGAACCTACAAATGATGTGGGAGTGTACGAAGTCCACTACCGCCTTCTTGGTCACTGATTTGAATGTTTTGGCCTCCACCCACTTGGTAAAATAATCAATTGTTACCAGAATGAACCTATGACCGTTGGAAGCTGCAGGCTCAATAGGTCCAATAACATCCATACCCCATGCGACAAACGGCCATGGTGCGGACATTGTATGCAATTCGGTCGGCGGAGAATGAATCAAATCTCCGTGTATCTGACACTGATGGCATCTTCGCACGAAACTTATACAATCCCGCTCCATAGTGAGCCAATAATATCCTGCTCGAAGGATCTTCTTTGCCAATACGTATCCGCTCATGTGTGGTCCGCAAACTCCCGAGTGTATATCCGTCATAACTGTTGTGGCTTGACTTGCATCTATACATCTCAACAATCCCAAATCCGGGGTCCTTTTGTATAGCACCCCTCCACTAAGGAAAAATCCGTTCGCCAACCGCCGAATAGCTCGCTTTTGATCTCCAGTTGCTTGCTCTGGGTATACTCCTAATCTGAGGTATTCCTTGACATCATGAAACCACGGCTCACCATCCACCTCTTCCTCTATCACATTACAATAAGCATGTTGATTCCGGACATGGATATGTAACGGATCGACACGAACCTTGTCCGGGTGACGTAGCATTGATGCTAAAGTAGCCAACGCGTCGGCAACCTCATTATGCATCCTTGGGATGTGCCTGAATTCTACCGATCGAAAGCGTTTGGTCAAATCATGCAAACACTGACGATATGGGATAAGCTTTAAATCTCTGGTTTCCCATTCTCCCCGAATCTGATGTACCAGAAGGTCCGAGTCCCCCAAGACCAAGACGTCCTGTACATCCATGTCCACCGCTAATCGCAACCCCAAGATACATGCCTCGTACTCGGCCATATTATTGGTACAATGAAAACGCAGTTGAGCAGTAACAGGATAATGATGTCCTGTTTCAGATATGAGCACGGCCCCTACTCCGACTCCTTTTGCGTTCGCCGCTCCGTCGAAGAAGAGCTTCCACCCTGGATCCTTGGTTGGTTCTAACCCCTCAATTTGCAACACCTCCTCATCTGGAAAATACGTCCTCAAAGGTTCGTATTCGTCATCAACGGGATTTTCAGCTAAGTGATCGGCCAGGGCTTGAGCTTTCATAGCCGTCCTTGTCACGTATATGATGTCGAACTCCGTAAGTAATATTTGCCATTTTGCTAACCTCCCCGTAGGCATAGGTTTCTGGAAAATATACTTCAACGGATCCAGACGCGAAATGAGGTAAGTGGTGTAAGAAGACAAGTAGTGTTTCAGCTTTTGGGCTACCCAAGTCAAGGCGCAACATGTCTTTTCCAGATGAGTGTACTTGACCTCGTGGACTGTGAACTTCTTACTGAGGTAGTAAATGGCCCGTTCCTTTCTGCCGGTAAGATCATGCTGCCCCAGTACGCAGCCAAACGAATTCTCCAAGACCGTCAGATAAAGAATCAGGGGTCTACCTGGCTCAGGCGGAACTAGTACGGGTGGATTTGACAGATACCCTTTGATCCGGTCAAACGCTTCCTGACATTCTGCCGTCCATTCTATCGCAGCGTCTTTCTTCAATAGGCGGAATATGGGTTCACAAGTTGCCGTAAGTTGGGCAATAAACCTACTGATGTAATTCAACCTTCCCAACAGACTCATTACCTCTGTTTTATTCTTCGGCGGGGGTAACTCCTGAATGGACTTGATTTTGGATGGGTCCAACTCAATGCCCCGTCGGCTGACGATGAATCCTAGCAACTTTCCTGACGGAACTCCGAATGCACATTTGGCCGGATTGAGCTTGATGTCGTATCTTCGAAGTCTTTGAAAGAACTTCCTGAGGTCAGCAACATGGTCCTCTTGACGTCTGGATTTCACGATCACGTCATCCACGTACACCTCAATTTCCTTGTGTATCATGTCATGGAATACCGTAGTCATCGCCCTCATATATGTTGCTCCTGCATTCTTCAAACCAAACGGCATCACTCGGTAGCAATAAGTCCCCCACGGCGTGATAAAAGCCGTCTTTTCTGCGTCCTCTTCATCCATCAAAATCTGATGATATCCCGCATAACAGTCCACAAAGGATCCAATTTCGCGTCCGGCGCAATTATCAATCAGAGGATATGGATATTGGGAAGTGGGAAATTATCCTTAGGACTTGCCTTGTTGAGATTGCGATAGTCCACGCATACTCTGATCTTTCCGTCTTTCTTTGGCACCGGTACTACGTTAGCGAACCATTCAGGGTATCGAGTGACACGAATGACTTTCGCCTGCAACTGCTTGGTTACCTCCTCCTTAATCTTCACACTCATCTCCGTCTTGAATTTCCGCGGCTTTTGCTTGACGGGAGGATATGCCGGATCAGTGGGTAATCTATGAACCACTAGATCAGTGCTGAGTCCTGGCATGTCGTCGTACGACCATGCAAAAATATCTTTAAACTCCATGAGTGTTTTGATCAATTCTTCTCTCAAATTGGGTTCAATATGGACACTTATCCGGGTTTCTTTGACGTCATCCGCATTCCCTAGATTAACGGCCTCGGTATCATTTAAATTCGGTTTGGGTTTTTCCTCGAAGTGACTTAATTCTTCACCGATTTCTTCTACGGCTTCATCATCGCCGTACTCGGACTCACTCTCGTCACTTCTTATTTCATGCGTTATTATTTCCAAACCCGATTGACTTTCTAGACTGGGTTGATTAATCTTTAAGCACGCCATATCATTAAGATCAGTTGCAAGAAGGCTGTTCGAGAAAAGTAAAAAGAAGAAAAGATAAACAAAATTAGACACGAAGGAACCAAATTTCATTGATGGGAATTGTACAAAGGGAAAGCAAACTGCAAACTTAAATCAAAAATGAACAAAACAACGGGATTTTACTTCGGGGACAAACCCCCAACACAACATTTCGAAAGAAAAACAATCCAAGACAAACTACCAAGACTCCTTCCGGACAGGGGAGAGGAGTAGCCTTCCAGTTATTCGGTTTTGCCTTTGGTCCCACAAATTGTATCTCGGCGTGACTAGATCCTTCACCGTCCTCGAGCATACATACATCTGTGAATAGGTCCTCGAACTTCCTGAAGAACTCTTCATATGGCCTGATCGTAGGACCGGGAATCTTTGTCGTTGGATATCCTCTTGCTCCGGACCTGACAAAAGATTGGGAAAGGCGTGGAACAGGTTTTGAGAGCACCCATGTCTTCTGCTTACTCTTCTTTGCTCGCCGGATGTCCTCTGAGGTTGGCTGGAATCCCAAGCCGAAGGTTCCCAAGTTCTCGACCACCGATACCGGTTGTATGATTCCTTGCAGAGATGCACCTAGACCTTTACCGGGTACGAAACCATGTCGCAACATTTCATGCGCCACCATAACATCCGCAGTAATTGTTCTGTCGCCGGGAATACATTCCCCTTCCGGAACTCGGTGGGCGGATACCACATCGCAGACCTGATACACCCACGGCCCAACATCTTCTTCTGTTTCAACAAAGGGAATGATGGTGCCTGATTGTGGATCGTTCTCTCCATGGACGACGATCTCCTGCTGGTCCCATTCAAACTTGACGAGCTGGTGTAGGCTGGATGGAACTGCTCTTGCGGCATGAATCCATGGTCGCCCTATTAGGAGGTTATATGACACCACCATGTCCAGCACCTGGAATTCCATGGTGAACTCCACTGGCCCAATTGTCAAGACTAGCACTATGTCACCAACCGACGCTTTGCCTCCTCCGTCGAACCCTCGAACACATACGTTGTTCTTGCGTACCCTGCCGATGTCTACCTTCAATTTGCCCAGTGTAGAGAGAGGACAAATGTTAGCACTGGACCCATTATCGACCAAGACTTTGGTAACCACCGCCTCTTCACACTTCACCGTAAGATATAAAGCCCTGTTGTGCTCAGTGCCTTCCTCAGGCAACTCGTCATCGGTGAAGGTGATCCGATTTGCTTCGAAGATCCTATTGGTGATCTTCTCCAAATGGCTCACTGAGATTTTATCCGGTACATGTGCCTTATTCAGGACTTTCATCAATGCTTGCCGATGTTCTTCAGAATGTATCAGCAAGGATAGCAATGATATTTGTGCCGGAGTCTTCTTTAACTGCTCTAAGACAGAGTAGTCATGCAGCTTCATCTTTTTCAAGAATTCTTCCGCCTCTTCATCGGTGACCGGCTTTTTCAATACTGCCGGAGTGGTCTTCCTCAATTCCGCAGGGGCAAAACATCTCCCCGAGCGGGTCAACCCTTGGGCTTCACAAACTTCCTCTTTCACCTCCTTTCCCCTGTAGGTCGTTGTAATCCGAGCATAAATCCATGGGACAGCCCGGCTATCAGTTACTGGCAACTGTGTTGCCGGCTGGATGATGAAGGGATCCATTCGAACGCCTGCTACTGTCAAGATGGGCTTGATTGCTGCCCCTGGTACAACTATCTTGGCCGGCTTCACCGGTACTTCGTTCACACTTCCCTTTCCTGCTTCCGACTCTCCTGGTATGTCCTTCTTGCAACTGGGCGACTCATCAAAGCTTGGCCCTTTTCTCGTTCCTACCCCGCTAGACTTAATCATCATTACAGTCTGAGAGGCTTTCTCCTTTCCTTCCTCCGCCCGTACCAACTCGATCATATTGGTCTCATGATGAGTTGGAAGCGGGTTTTGGTTGATGTTGGGCTCGGTTGGAGTCTGGACCTCAATCCTGCGAGTGTCAATGAGCTCCTGGATGGCCGTCTTTAGCCTCCAACACTTTTCTGTATCGTGTCCCGGACATCCCGAGCAGTAGGCACAATTTACTGAATGGTCCAGGTTCTTCGGAAGAGGGTTTGGCAGCTTAGCTTCAACCGGATTCAGCAACCCTACCTGCTTTAACCGGTGGAACAGACTAGTGTAAGACTCTCCTAAGGGAGTGAAAGTCTTTGGCCTCGGCGCCTTGTCGCCCCTGAATGCCTGGTTCGGACGGAAACTCGCGCCCGAGGGATTTCTGTAAGCTCTTGGGGGTGGATGATTGTTCTGGGGGTTCGGTGCACGCCACGGTGCATGAACAGGAGGTGCAGAATAGGATTGTGCATGGTGGACAGTAAAATGGGGATCAGGTGCGGGATAATAATGTTGCGGGTGGCTATATGGGTTGTGAGAGTAGTTTTGGTGGTGAGGTTGGGGTGGGCTATATTGGGGTGCGGGGCCTCTATTTCTGAACCATGCCCCGGACTCGACGGCCGCAACTTCCTCTCTCCTCTTCTTCCCCAGTACTCCTCCAGTACCGCTTTGGATAGCCTGAGTGGTGGCTTTCAGTGCTGAGTAGCTCATGATCTTGTTGGCCTTCAAACCCTCCTCGATCATACCCCCCATTTTTATCACCTCAGTGAATGATTTGCCTACGGACGTTACCAGATGTCCGAAGTAGGTGGGCTCTAATGTCTGCAAGAAGTAGTCCACCATCTCGCTCTCTCTCATCGGTGGATCCACCCTGGCCGCCTGTTCCCTCCATCGGAAACCAAATTCCCTGAAGCTTTCAGCGGGCTTCTTCTCTATTTTTAGCAATGATAGGCGGTCGGGGATTATCTCAAGATTGTATTGGAACTGGCCGATAAAAGCTTGAGCCAGATCATCCCACGTAAACCATCTACTGGGATCCTGTCTAGTGTACCACTCCAACGCCGATCCTCCCAGACTCTGGCCGAAGTAGGCTATCGGAAGCTCGTCCCGTCCTCCGGCCCCTCTCATTTTACTGCAAAACCCCCGCAGGTGGGCCACTGGGTCACCATGCCCCTCGTATAGGTCGAATTTGGGCATTTTAAATCCTGTTGGCAACTGGACGTCCGGAAATGGACACAGATCCTTATAGGCGACGCTGACCTGGTTGCCTAAACCGTGCATGTTCTTGAAGGACTGCTCCAGGCTTTTAACTTTTCTGGCAACTTCCTCGTGTTCCGAACTTTGGAAGTGTTTTTCCGGTTCTGCCGGATTATCCCAGTGAGGTGTATGTGATTGTGGTTCAGGAGCCCTGAAAGTAGGCTCTGGAGGATAGTAAGAGTTGTCGTGGATCTGAACATATGGCTCGCTGGCCGGCCTTTGCAGAGGAGCAGGTGGAGGTGCTACAAAAACGGGGGTGACTGGAGGAGGATTTGGTTTGGCTGGTGGAATGTGGGTGGCATATGGATTTTCCCCCTGAAAGTATGGATAGCTCGGGGCGCTTGTTGAAGGATCGATGGGCGGATGTTCCGGAGCTGAGGCGAGAGTAGGGCGGTTTGGTGAAGACTGTTCCCTGGCCCAGGCCAGGTGCATCTCTGTTATCTGTTGTTTTAACCGGTCTACCTCTTCTTTCATGATTTGTAGCTCGGATTTTTCTTCCTCGAGACTCTTGCCAGAACTCGACATGCTTACTGTAACTGGTCCTTTGGATCTAGTGCGGTAGTGATGGCTGGCCAGTATATTCTGTCAAACCAACTGCTAAACTTTCCGGAATACGCAACAAACTTGTTAGTTCACCGAGTTTGACAGATATGTTATAGCACGTTGGATGCAATGCACCTAACCAAATAACCCTTTCTACATGTACTCTTAACATGCGTCATTCCAGCCCTTTTTCTTTTTCTTTCTTTTTCTTCTCTTTTTTTTTTCTTTTTCGACTATCTTTGCAAGCCTTTATTGTTATTTAACCTATGGATTCCTTTCTTTTTAGTGGTGGTCGAATCTTATGTGGATTGCCTACGTATCACGACCCCGCGTGAATCAGACCGAGCGTAGTTCTGGTAACAAGATTGTGGCAAAATTCAGTAACTTTTATATCAAATAAAATCGTGTAGTTACAAAACACGTCTTACAACAATCAGCAAAAACGAAAGAAAATGCTTGACTTGGGAAAGTAAAGATAAAAATGCCAACTAGCTTGACTCAACATTTCAAAATACATTTTCAATCAAAAGTCTAATGCCCTAAAACTCCTAGGGGCCTGCGAGGCATCATTCGGCCTTGCCGCAGGCCTCGGTGTGAGGTCCTTGTGCAGTTCCCTCAACTCTTCCATGATCCGATGAACATAACCCATAATTGAAGTGAAAAGGTCGGCGCGGGGCATTCGTTCGCAAGCTAGGCACTTCATGGTGACATAGTGCCCGATTTCTCCAATTCTATCCTTGATCATGTCCCTTTCTCCGAGTAGCCGCTCTATTTGCTGGTTTTCGCCCCCAATCTTCGAGCATTGTTGGTGACTTGATCTAGGAGCCTATCCACTTGTCCTTGCAGTCGGGCCATCAAATTGTGGCAGCGGTCGAGGTCTGCTCTGGCATCTTGGGCTTGCTTGAAAACCCGCTCCCTAAGGACAACATTTGCTTCCCTCAGGCTAGTGATGATCTCAGTGTAATCTTCTTCCGCCCGCTTTAGGTGGAGTGCATGTTGATGTGCCTCCTTTTTCCAGCTAGCACGGATCCTCGTTATTTGGGCTTTCGACTCGTCCAATTCTCTTTGGATGTCGGTGACTTGGCTTCTCAAACCCCTTATCAATTTTTCGTCGGCCCGACTCCTCGACTGTCTGTCAGCATCTCTTTTCATTTGTTGGATTTGAGCTCTCAAGAAGTCATTTTCTTGTGCCAACTTCTTTTGTCTCCTTCGTCGGTGGCGGCTTGCATGTTCTTCTCGAACTGAAGGTCCCGGACCTGTTGTTCTATCCTGCCAATCTTCGTCCTGTACCCCTCCTCCTTTGCTAACCAATCCCATTGTTCCCGTGAATCTTCCGTGAATTGTTGGACATGGGCTCTTTTAGAACATTTCCGACGAATCTGAAATCTTTTCCCGAACCATACGTTGTACTTTGGGTCCACCTCTCCCTTAGCTAGTTCCCGGACCATGGTCTTAGGCTCAAGGAACCGACATTCGTGCCACAGCCTTCTAACCTTCTCTTCGGGGAATACAACTCCCGGGCTCAACTCAATGGCGTACTTCCTCAGGTCTTGATCGGTAGGAATAACCTGAAACCTTCCTAGTTGACGTAATACACGGTGAGGGACATATGGTTGGACACTGCGGATCCCCATCAGAAGGATATAACACTCCTCGGCTGCCATATATATTACTTCAGTATCGGGTAACCACCCGAACGCCCATTCAATCCGATCGGCTTCTATTGAGCTCAGTCGTGCAAGCCATGCCTCGACGCCTTCAGGGAATACAGCACCCGTCATCCGTTCTTCGAAACCCCTGATACAGTTTTTTCCGGTCAACCCATGGTTCATGTATTGTGTTCGGTGATGGAGGTGTTCTTGCATCCATAGTTGAAGTAACAGATTGCAACCTTGGAAGAAATTGCCCCCTTCTCGGCATATAGTCAAGGCTCGATAGATTTCGGACAAAACCAAAGGGACCACAGTGCTGGTAGCCTTTTTGATTGCAACATCGGCTATTCCTACCAGACTTATCTCTATTTTCTTATCTTCACGCGGACAAATCACAACCCCCAAGAATGTCGTTAGGAATGCTAGAATTCGTCTGGCCTCCCACTTGGTTCTATTCCCTGCGTGAGTCAGTCCAAGGTTTGACTCTTCAAAACCCCGAGGAGTGCCATACCGTTGATATAAGAATTGGAGATCGCAATACCCTTTCAACAGATCATCATTTTTCACCTTTCGACTAATGCTCAGTAAATCCAGAAACCCATGTGGAGATACCGGCCTTGGTGAGAGCGGGTATTGTCCTCTTAATTTCCCATTTAGTCCTGCATAGCCCGCAATTTCCTCTAATGTGGGCGTCAGTTCGAAGTCAACAAAACGGAACACATTGCGGGTCGGATCCCAGAAAGATACCAGTGCCTTGATGATGTCTTCCCTTGGCTCGATATTCAACAGATCAACCAAACCTCCCAAAATTCTCCCTACAACCTTTTTGCTATTGTCTTCCAAATCGTTCCACCATATACGGAGCTGCTGAGGGACCTCACTAAAGATTGAAAATGATTTATCCTGATTCGTGCTCATCCTGCACATTTATTAAGGTGATTTAAATAAGAAAACAACTTTGTTTTGCTAAAAATAAAAAAAAATTAGTTTTCAATCACGGCCTTTCAACGTCTCGGGGACGAAGGCTTTTAAGGCTGTGGGGTAAATTGATCGAAATCAAAATTGACCCAAAGGTGGCCGTTTATATGAAATTAGCCTTCCGGCGTCCCTTTCGGGAACATTCGGCTATTTTTAAAAACAGCGTCACCGACTTATTTAGTACAAGAGTTAGTTTTGATTTTTTTTTTTCGGCCATTTTTCAAAAGGTGAAGTTGGACCTGATGGAGGTTGCCTACGTATCTCACATCCAATGAGAATCAAACCCACGTAGTTCGGTTTTGACGAAACAAACGACATCATTTATTTATTCATTTTATTAAAGGAAAACAAATAAGCTATTTCTATCTTAAGAACAAAACACAGTTTTTCTTTTTCTTTTTTTTTTTTTTTTTTTAATCTCTAAAGCCGGTCGAGCATGCAAGTCTATAACAGATAAATGCGCAAGACAAACAGGATGCAGCAGGATAGTCTGTTCATTTCAGGTCACCTGTCCTAGACGGACCCAACCCCTGTGTTGAGTCCCCTAAGCCAAATACGACATGATGCAAATAAACGTTTCCTACTAGGGATCCGGCATGAAGCTTTGTTATTCTAGGTTTAAAAACATGGGTTTATCTGTTCTAGACTTGGCTTACCCGAGCGGACAGCTCGAGCCGAGGAGGAGGCAGCAACCCGGGAATACAGAAGCTTCACCGGTTTTGCAACTTATCCAAACCTCGTTCTAAAATGGGAATTAGACACTATACAGAAAAGAAGTCACACGAAGTGCACCCTTCTTCATGATTTAGAAGACTCGGAGAGGAGATTGGTTCCGGCACAATTTATATGTACAGTTCACAAAATATCAAAGCAGTAAAAACAACATTTGCACATTGATGCCAACATGTAAAAGAATCAGATAATAAAATATGCCAAATACAACAGTTATTCCGAGCTCGAATTCTAAGAAGATCGTCCCCAGCAGAGTCGCCAGAGCTGTCACACCTCTTTTTTACGCACCCGCAAGGGTGCCAAGAGTTTTTCCAATTAAAGGACAATCGAGATGGGATTTATTTTAATTATTTCAGAGTCGCCACTTGGGAGATTTATGGTGTCCCAAGTCACCGGTTAAATCCCGAATCGAGGAAAAGAATGACTCTATTTAACGGTCCGCGAACCAGAAATCCGGATAAGGAATTCTATTAACCCGGGAGAAGGTATTAGGCATTCCCGAATTCCGTGGTTCTAGCACGGTCGCTCAACTGTCGTGTTTGGCTTATCTATCTGCTTTTTACAATTGTGTACTTAGTGCAAGTTAATATCCCTTTACCGCTTTTATTATTGGTTGTGGTTTACGAAAGAGAAAGTTGCTTAAAAAAAATATGCTTTCTAATCACGTCACATGAAATGCACCCGGATCCTCGACATATTCTTATTCAACATTTCGGGGTTTGAATTTGGGTCGCATGAAATGCACACCCGTATTTAAAAGGTAGAACTAAAATATGCGCCCGGATCGACTACTTATTTACACTGTTGAGAAAGGCGTGATATTCGTCAAGAAACAACGCATCTCAAAATCGAAGTATTTTATATGTACATTTATGACGGCTATGCGATTAGTGTAACTATTGGGCGAGGCGCACCTTTAATTCAAATCTAAAGCGAACTACATCCCAATGTATTTTACTTAAGAGTTGATTCCAAATTATTCAAAACTTGCTACGAACCACACCACATGAAATGCGCCTGTGGTTCCTGACACGCTTTGTTTACTCTTGCCCAAAATTGGGGTCGGGTCACATGAAATGCGCCCCGACTCTTTTTAATCTAATTACGTCATTCCGTTGAGTAACAACTCCCTAGCTAATCTTGCTTTTAGCATAAGGTCTAACGTTAACAGATTTGGGGATTACACACACTAGCAGAGAAGATTGAATAGAGATACAACGGACTAATTCAGGTTTACGTGCTTATTCAACGACAGTGTATCTTTGGCCTAGCTACACTTTTCCATAACCAAAACTAGCAATACAAGCTTAATTGGAGAATAACAGAATGTAATTAAACATAAGAACTTTAGGCGACTACATGTTTCCATAGACTTTATGCATAAGCTTCAAACTTCATTCTTTCGAACCAAGGAACTACAATAACAGAGGTGTGTACCTGGAATGCGGAAGAACAAGGAAGAGTGAGCAATGGCAATGCAGCAACAGTACAGGAACAGTAACAGCAACAGTAAACCAGTAACCAATAGACCAGCAATCAAATAGACCAACAGCCAACGAAAATAATGAAACAACAACAACAACCAACCCAGGGAGCAATACTATAGACCAGCCAGCAACCAACAATGGAACTACAGCACCAAATCAACCCAGGCAGCGACACAACATACCAGCCAGCAACACAAACGACCAAGAGCAACAACACTACTGACCAAACAGCACCAAATGGACACCACAGCGACAACAACTAATGGCAGCCCTCAACTAAACCAATAGCAACTCAAGAGCTACCACAACACTTCAACAATGGTCAACACAGCAGTAGCATACACAACTGAGATGTTCCAACAGCAATGAAGACACAACAATCAACAATGTCTAACAGCAACAACACTAGACCAAGAACCCCAATACTGGACAAGCAGCACCAAATGAACAAGAGCAGGCAACACTACTGACCAACAGTACCAAATGAACACTGCCACCAACAGCAAAACACAACCACAACACACGAAAGCCTAATAGCTCAACCACTGAATCAAAACTCACAAAACAGTGACCCCGGAACCAATGAAACAGTAGCCTTTCTCTGTATCTTTATATCTATTTTTCTCTCCAGTACCCTCTAATGTCTATGACTGTGTTCTCTCCAGGTTTACTGTTTTTGCTTCTCCAGGTATTTTTTAGTCTCTACTGTATGTCTATCCTCTCAAGTGTCTGTATTGATGCTACATTTATAGCTAAAAACCCCTCCAGAATATCTGCCCCTAATTAACTATTACCCTGCCCACTCCTAACTCTGCCAGACCCATCAAATTCCCTGCATTCCCCACTACCTACTGTCCAATGTATGGACTCAAACATTAAACAATGCTGGTGGCAGGAATCTCAGTGGGATGCCCTGCTGTGCAGGTTCCACTAGCCCTAGTATGGATATGTGATTAAACAATTAACCTATTAACTACAACCAATTATCCCCCTTTAATCTGAATCAAACAGTGACAAGCCCTACACCAATGAATTGCATCAGGCAGATTCAGGGATCAATACTACGAACTAATTCCTTGACGACTTTAATCACATTGAACCTATGATTCATCTTAACTACTGAAAACAGAGGGAATTGGCCAAATAAAAGGCCTCAAATGAGGAGAACAGACCAACGGATATGAGAAATTAAAAGCATGAGAACTGAAACAATGAATAAAACAAACACACATATTCACAAAATCGAATTAAATCGACCAAAGAAGTAATGAATACCTTGTAAGAAATCTGCCGACCCAAGCTTCGAACTAAGACTTGGAATTATTGAAGCCAAACGGGCTTTAATCAAGATGTTCTCGATTGAGAACACCTGGACTAAAGTCCCTTGGACTTCAATTGCGGCTAACCCGGCTTGAATTGAGTTTCTTCAAAAATTAGGGTTCTTGGGCTCGGATTTGGGGCGTTTGCATTTTTGGTTAGATTCGAAGCAAACCAAAGCCGGCGGGGGTACGAGGGAGGCCATGTGAGGGTTTGGGGTGAGTTTGGGGTGATTTGGCATTGGTTCGAGTTTGACTCGAATCTTCAAATGAAGATTCGAGGAGCTCGGGAGTGATTCGAGGTTAGCGGAGGCCAGATTCGTAATGGGAGAGGTGAGGGGAACATTTGGTGTTAAAATGGGGGTGATTGGCCTACCGGAACCGCCGTGAGGCGATTTCCGGCAGGCGGCGCAACGGCGGCGGACGGCGAACTAATTGGTCTCTAAGAGAGACGATAGGCGTGAGGGGGGGCCTGGCTTGGGGGGCTGGGTATGGTATTATGCTTATATACTAGGTGAGAGATTCGATCCTGGGCCGTTGGATCGATTTAGATCGACGGCTTGGATCCACCCACTTAACGAAACGATGTCGTTTGGGTGAGTCTTGGACCGGGTATGTTTGGAATTAAAGGATTAATCTGGGCCGTTGGATGATAAAATCCAACGGTCCAGATCGAATGCCACAATGATAGATGCTGGGCGGATTGGGATTCGTTTGGGCCTGGTTTTCCTGGACTAAACTATGGCCCAATTTGATCTCATTACTACACATATATATATGTACATGTATATATATATATATATATATATATATGCATACAATTATCCCACACAATTATATATCCCCTAAAAATGTAAATCACATGACTTCGATATCAAACACTAAAAATGCAAAACTTAGCATATATTTTTTGTATTTTTAATTTAAATAAATAAACGTGCACACAAAAGATAAAATAACACAAAATCACAAAAATCATACCCAACACGAAACTATTTTTATTTTTGAATTTTCTGGGAGTACTTCTCAAGTAAGGCAAAAATCACGTGCTCACACACATGATCAAATAAAATGGATTAATTAACCCAAACTCAGAGAAAACAATTGATAAGGTTGAATTTCAGTCCATTAACTCATATTATTAGACTACATGTGATAAAGTATGAATCCATGTTAGTTCCGACCTAATCACTCCTAGCTCAAGTCATATGACATTTGAAGAACTTTAGAACTTTTAAGGTTCATGGCACAGTTACACATATAAGCATAGATTCTCATGAAACAATCAACATGACTCATAAAACAATGGACTTCAACAGAATGGTAATCAGAATTCACTTTCAAGTATTGACCCTAAGATCATGCTAAGCAAACAGGACAGGTAAAGCATAGGGTTATGAACTAATCCTAATCTTGTGTATGCATGTGAAAAGTGAAAAATGAGAAACAAGAGAGATATGGAGAAGTAAAGAAGATCATGCAAAAGTGACAAGAGAAAGATCAAGGAATCAGAAACCAATATTAAGACAAAAGACACCTTAATTCATATGCCAAACTAAATAGGTGTAATATATATGAGAGATAAGGAACACAAGGAGATAAGCAGTCAAACAGAGAGCATAGATGAACAAATTAAACCTAAAACTAATACAAATGCATGACAGATAACATGAAGGAAGGAAGAACATGGAAATGAAGAAAAGGAAAATATGGAGAATCAGTGAAGGAGAAACCTAAATCTATCATGTGAGGGTGACATGAAGAGAAACAGACCCAGGTTGGCATACTTATTCAGCAAATAAAAGCATATGAGAGGTGATATGACATGAAACCAGACTTGCACTAAAATGAACACAAATAAGATCACCAAAATGTGAGCAAAGAAGTGAACCACAGATTAAACACAGGATAGCTTGATATAATAGATGAATAAAGATAGCCAAGCTTTTACTAAGACTAAACATATGAAGATACAGAAAGGGAAACAGTCGAGATATTGCAAGTCAACAAAAGGTAATCTAATACAAAGCTGAGTGACAATGAAAGACAAACAATTAAACATAGTATCAGAATCAAAACATGCAAGATGACAGAAGAACTATTGAAAACTAACAAGATGGAGAAGAGAAGAGAATCAAGGTAACACTTTGACTTATCAGAAACAGAACATGATTTGAAACCAACGAACAGAAGAACAAATATATAAAAAAAAATGAGCGAGTTAAGAAACCTAAACTAACAGATGAAACATAAGATATAAAGAATCTACATAATAGAAAAGACAAACAGAAACATAAGATGAAAGACATAAGACAAGAGAACATGAACAAACAAGCAAAGAAATCGAATACATGAATAAACAAGCAAAGAAAGCGAATAAAGCACAAAGAAGCAAAGACAGTGAATAAAGCACAGAGAAAACACATAAGGGTCGGGGACTTAGCTTTGCGGGGCCTGTCCCCCGAGCTTCCTATTCTCTTTTCTTTTCTCTATTTCTCTCAGATTCTCTAGCCTTTCTTCTTGTTTCCTTTTTTTCTTTATTTTTTTTTTCAGAACTCTTTTTCTTCCAATTTTTCTCTGACTTTCGTTTTAAGGCTTAAAGACGAAGCCTTTATGACTCTGGGTTGCAGGGGGTGTTCAGGGGATGGTGAAGGAAGGATCTTGATTGGGGTTGAATTTGGGGTCGCCGGAGTTAGGGTTCCGACGACCCTTTTTGGGATATTCGAAGCGTTCTGGTGAGATTCGAAGGGAACCAGTGGGGTAGGGTGATAGATCAAGTGGAGAGGGTTCGAACGGCATTGGTTTGAGGCGGAGATTCATTGTATGAGTGGTCACCGGAGAGGTTCCGGTGACCGGCGTTTCAGAAGAATGGTTGGTTTTCTGGAGTTTCTGGGTGCTTGGGGTGAAGAAGAAGAAGGAGAAGATGAGGGGAGAGGTAAGAGGAGCCGGCGACCACCGTAGGAGTGGTGGCCGCCATGGCCGTTGAGGATGAAGATGATGACGAAGATGAGAGAAACAGGGGCGGCCGTCTTTAGGGTTAATGTAAAATGGCAAATGAGACGGCCGCTTCAGGACCAAAGCATTATATAGGCAATAAGTCTAAGGTAATCTCAACCGTCCGTTTGATGGAGATCAACGGTCTGAAAGGGCGTTACTTATACGACGTCGTTCTATTACTTATGAGGCCAAGGCCATCAACCGTTAGATCAATTAGAACGGACGATTCAGATTCAATCTCCCACCCCCATTAATTAATTAGCCCTAATAATCCCGCTATTTGTCTGAGCCGTTGGATACAACAAGATTAACGGCTGAGATCACTGCTTCTTAAAGAACCGGGCTTGACCCTTGGGCTAGATGAGTTTGGGCCTTTTAATGTAATTCAATTTGGCCCAAACCATTATGCCCAATGTATTTTTTTATTTTTTCTGATTTTTAATGATTTTGATGTATTTTCTTTTATACTTTTTTTTCTTTTTCTTTTATGAAAAATCATAAATCCTAATTTACTAATTACTCTAATTTTCTAGTATTTTTTGCAATTTTTCTGCTATTTTTCTTTATTTTCTCCTATTTAAACTATTTTGCTAATTTTCTAATTAACACTAACAAATTAATTACTCAACCTATTTTTTTTTATTTTCTTCTAATTTCTACTTATTCAGACTCAAAAGTATAGCTAATTCCAAACAAATCAAGTAATTGCACTCAAAAACATATTTATTTTAATTTTGGAATTACTTGCTCGGTGCAAAAATCACGTGCTCACAATTTACAAACAAGAATGCGATGCAATGCACATGACCACTACGGCGCATAGCCCGTTCCATTTAATGTCAACGACGCTCATTGGGGGTGTATACAGACTCCGGAGGGGCTCCTTCAGTCCAAGCGCAATATTCATATCATCCGCTGCGGCGTGCAGCCTGATCCATACTCAGTCCACAACATGCATATAAGTCACACAACAGTTCAATTTATTTATTTCCAAGTTCCAGCAACAATGAAATATACTTTAATTTTATTTATTTTCCAAGAACATGTAACTTAGCATTTCATAATAGTGATTTCAAGCTAGGACTGAGATCATTGATTTTGGAAATTATGCTATCACATAGATATCTATCACCTAAGGATATTACAGGTCGGCACAAGGCCCCAAACATGGCTTATAGCCCACATATATACTTAACACAGTGTGCGTTTTAACCGCCAATATAATATTATTCTTATTCGGGGTGGACCAAGTCACAATCCCCAATCATAACCAATCCCGCATCTGCCAAGGGGTGCGAGTCACACCCTAAATAGCGTCATAATGTGATAAGCCGGGGTTTCAAACCCTCAGGCTATCATATACACTAACTACTCACCTCTAACCGGCCGTGGACTCGTCCGCGATGCCTTTTCCCTTCGAATTTGCCGCTTTGTGCATCGAATCTAGTCAAAAACATAGCAAATACATAAATATGGGTAAAAAAAACATAACTCAATCAAAATTACTCAAAAAATATAACAATTCACGAAGTTGGTAAAACCCAAGCACTGGGCCCACTTCTCGAAAAATTCCAAAAATTATACCAACGGATTCCTCGTATCGCCACGAGTCCGTGCATATATAATTTATCAAAATCGGAGTTTGAATGGCCTTTCAAAACTCAAAATTTCGTTTTCATAATCTAAACCCTAGTTCTTCACAAATTCTACCCAATTTCATGAATTTTGTTGTTGATTCTAACATAAAATCATATTTTTGAGTCAAGAAACTTACCTCCAAGCGATACACGTTGATTTCTCTCTTCAAATCACTCAAAACCCTCTATTGCGATCGCATAGCACAAAATTTTCAACCTCAAAATTCCTCTTATGCGATCGCACTCATCCCTTGCGATAGCATAGAACAAATTATATGCCAAGGATCTGAGGCCAAATAACACTATGTGATCGCAGAGAACAGACTCACAATACTATGCGATCGCAACCACTATTAAGCGATCGCATAGAGCAAACTCGGACCCCTCTTCCATCCTTCTATGTATCGCAATAATACATATGCGATCGCATAGAGCATTTCTCTGCAATACATACTAGCAACCTACAGACCTCTTAAAATGCAAGAATTGATCCGCTTGGACCCCCGGATTCACCCCGAGGCCCTCGGGACCTCAACGAAAACTACCAACCTACTCCAAAATATGATACGAACTTGTTCCAATCATAAAAACATATCCTTAAACACAAAAATCAACAAATTAAGGCAGATTCAAGCCTAAGTTTCAACTAAAACTTCTGAAACCAACATCCAATCAAAAACCCGACCAAACGATGTCCGAATGACCTAAAAATTTGCAGAAATATCCAAAATCACCTATCAAAGCTACTACATCTGCCTGAATTCCATTCCTACTCCAGGACCAAAATCTCACCTATCGACCGGAATTCGCCAAAATTCCAACTTCGTCAATTCAAGCTTATTTCTACACCGGACCTCCAAATTCAATTCTGATCGCTCTGCTAAGCCAAAAATCATCCCCCGAAACTAACCGAACCATCAGAATTTAATTCCGAGCCCTCTAACTCACAAGTCAACATCCGATTGGCTTTTCCATACTGTTCCTTTATCAAGGAGACTATTTGTCCCATTTCCTACCAAACTTAATCCGAATTGACTCAAATTTACCAAATACATATATTGAAATATGAACAAGCATATAACGGGAAAAACGGGGTGATGACTCACGTGACGACGGACCGGGTCGTCACATATTTCTATCGATTGAAGCTATAACTGTGATATTGAAGGGAATAAATGAATTTTAAATGATTATTTTATGCTTTGTTATTTTTATATCAAATTAACTATATGTATTCGTTAGGGTTAGTTTTGGAAATGTAATAATAAGGACTAGACTGTTAAAATTTAATTGATATTAACTTTAGTTTTAGAGTTAGTTTATATTGCAAATCGAGATACTATGATAGTATAAGATCTGAAATGTAAAGTAAAGATTTTTTGCAATTTGTTCGTATTAAGTTAATAATATAGTAATGTTTTTTTTAATAACACTCTTATCTGAATACTGAAGTTTGTTTAGTAGTTTAAAATTGTTTCTATAAATGCATGCTCAATAGTTGATAAGTGATATAGACTTACACAATAAATGTCCCGCACTCATTAATTTTGTAATGTATCAGCTGTTATAAAGCCTTATATAGTAAAACAGTAGTTTAAATTCTCGTCTTCTATGAACTAGCTTTTAATAAGCTAATAAATCAGTAGTGAAAACATTTGATTTGTGGTTATCAATGAAGTGTCTGAACTTTTGTGAGTTAAAAACATATTATACAAGATCAGTGTTATAATGGAAGTTTTTAAGTTGAATTAGTAATTGATAAAATTAACAAGCATTCAAATTAAGAGATAAATGAACTTTTTCTGATAGTTGACTATATAAATTAGTCTGTTTTTAAAGTCAATCCTTAATAAAAAATGAAGAACATCCTTATGTTTTGCGTCAATTTTGAAATCAATTTCTTAACAACAGACCTGAAATTCAATAGATATGTTTCAATAGCCATTGTGCCTGGTAGTATTAATACGCATTTCAGGATTTAGGCCAAGATTGACTTAACCAGTCCTGATACGTTTGGCCTTAGTGTTAGCATATAGGTTGTGATAAAGCCAAGAAATGACCGAAAGCCTAGGCTCATATGAGCTCATGGCCCCAACTGTAATAATTATTAGGTAATGGATAAATAATTTAGGGTATTTCCTTCATGATAAGAGACAAAACATATAGAAAATATAGTACTTTAGACATGACCTTAATAAAAAAAATGAGATGAGCCCCGCCGCATTAAATACACAATTGCGGGGCCCTCAAATAATTGCTATAAAAATCTTAGATTTGGAAGGACCGTTTAGCAAACTTCACGGACTTTCCCAAAGTTAACAAGACGTAAAACCTATAGGCACGATTTATAATAATATTACCTTCTTAATAGGATGCACATTTATGTGATCCAAATCCAAGTCTCAACGAAGTTGAAGTGTGTTAAAAGCCACGAGCGTACTGGTACGGCGTAGTTAAAAATATATTTTCACGATGTTGTAATTCTTTGAATAATAAAGCGGGATACTAAATGCACATAAAAATGGAACATATGAAATCGGGTAAAAAATAAATACAACAGTTGAGCGACCGTGCTAGAACCACAGAATTCGGGAGTGCCTAACACCTTCTCTCGGATTAACAGAATTTCTTATCCGAATTTTTAGTTCGCTGACTGTAACAGAGTCAAAACTTTCCTCGGTTCGGAATTCATCCGGTGACTTGGGGAACCATTATTCTCCCAAGTGACAACTCTGAAACTAAATAAATAAATCATGTTCCGACTGTCCTTAAATTGGAAAAACTCCTTCCTTTTATTATACCCCTTCACGGGGTGTAGTAAACAACTCGTCAAAAAGGAGGTGTGACAGGATGCAAAATTCACTGGCCATGTTTTCACATGAAAACTTACAAGCTTACATAAGAGGTATCATCAAACGTACAATTGAGTCATAGATTCTATCAACTGATTACTATACCACAAATGCTCTTCGTTATTGTTCAACCTATTAGGCATACACTATTTCTGAATAGAGTTGTACCTTTCGATAAATCAACACAAATCACATTTATTATAATAATTACATCAAAATTAGGAGTATAAGCTCATTTAATGAATTTTAAAAAATATTAATTTATATCTATTCATTAAAAAACATTTATCATCTACTTGGTAAGTTCAATATATAAATCTGATCAGTGCTCCCAACTCCTCGAAATTTCTCTTTCTCCGCCCAAATACACAGCCCCAACGGTCAACTTCCCCCCTCTGTTCACCAGCGGCTCCCCTCCCCTCCCCCTCCCCCACTCCGGCAACCCAGGTAAGGTTACCCCCTCTCTTCTCTCTCTCTTCTCTCCTCCTCCCCTCCCGCCCCCAGCCCTCCGCCCAGCCCCCCTCCCATTCAATCCTTACCTCTCTTCTCTCTCCCCCACCTCTCTTTTCTATCTCTCTCCTCTCTCCCACCCCACTCTTCTCTCTTCCCCGACCGCTCTTTTCTTTAGGGTTTTGAAGCAAGGTTGGTTCACTTTTATATTTCTCTTTTTAAACTACTTTTAAAAGAGATTTCTCTTCACTTTTAAACCACTCCCGCCCAGCCCCCCCCCCCCCCATCCTCAACTTCGGCGTGGCGTCGGCAGCCCACCCAACCACCCGTTTCCCCCCCTTTTTGTGTGGTTGATTTTGTGTTTGTGCAGGTTTTCGGCGGGACGCAACAGAACTACACGTCTCGATAAATCTCAAGTCAGGCGACAAGGCGACTTTGCGGCGTTGGGAGTGAAGAGCTAAGCAACACCGGCCAGGACGTGCAAGGGGAAGCAACACTTGACCTCGGGCACACCAAAGCCTACATTCAGGTCTCTCCACCGGGAGTTGGTACCTACCGCTTCTTGTTTAACCTGTACACTTTTTTCGTGCTCTTGCTAGCATTTCTTGCGAGGTTTACTCTGTTGCTATCTAGTGCATCCTTTTCGTATCTTCCTTTTGTACGTGGGTGCGTCATTATTCTCCATAGTCGGTTGGAGGGATAGTGGCCGCAGCGGGGGATGTAAGTGCAAGGTCATGTTCCCGGGGGTGGGGGCGGTGGCGGTGGCGGTGGTGAGTAGGGGGCAGGGAGCAGTTCTGCGGGTAGAGCGGGAGGTAAAGGTGGGAAGAGGGTAGCGGATGCACATAGGTTAAGGATCGAGTCATGGAACATAGGCACTCTGACGGGTAAGTCCATTGAGTTGGCGAAGACTCTTCAGAAGAGGAGGGTCAACATAGCCTATGTCTAGGAGACTAGGTGGAAAGGGACGAAGGCGCGGGATGTTGACGGGTTTAAGTTGTGGTACTCTGGGGTCGTGAGGGGCAAGAATGGAGTGGGCATCCTGGTGGATAAAGACATTAGGGAGTCCATGGTGGAGGTTATGCGAGCGAACGATAGGTTGATGTCTATTAAGTTGGTTATCGGGGGTTGCGTCCTCAACGTCATCAGCGCCTACGCACCGCATGCGGGCTTAGATGAGGAGGTCAAGAGGCGTTTTTGGGACGACTTGGATGAGTTGGTGCGTAGTATTCCCCAATATGAGAAGTTGGTCATTAGAGGGGACTTTAATAGCCATATTGGGGCAGATGCTAGTGGTTATGGTGAGGTGCACGGTGGCTTTGGCCTTGGGGTTAGGAACGGAGGAGGCTCTGCGCTGTTGGAGTTCGCTAGGGCTTCCGAACTTCTGATTGCTAACTCGTCATTTTAGAAGAGGGAGGAGCATTTGGTCACCTTCAAAACTTCGACGGCGAGGACTCAGATCGATTACCTCCTTCTTAGAAGGAGCGATAGAGGTCTGTGCAGAGACTGCAAAGTTATTTCGGGAGAATCCCTTTCAACCCTTCATAGACTACTAGTGATGGATGTCTGAATTTAGGTGAAAAAGAAGCGGAGGGGTGCTCGGGGCCAACCGCGAATTAGATAGGGTGCTCTGACTAAAGAGAAAGCCAAGGAGTTGGAGAGGAGGTTAGTTGATTGTGGTGCTTGGAGTACTTCTCGCGTAGCAGACGCAATATGGTCAGAGACGGCGAATCTGGTTAGGGAGGTAGCACGGGATGTTCTTGGGGTAACCAAAGGCTATCTAGGCAGACATCAGGGCGACTGGTGGTGGAACGATGTAGTGCGAGAAAAAGTAGAGGTGAAGAAAGCGGCTTTTGCGAAGTTGGCAGGGAGCACAAGCGAGGAAGAAAGGCGGGTGAACGGAGAGAGCTATAAGGTGGCAAGGAAGGAAGCGAAATTGGCTGTCACGGAGGCTAAAAACGCGGCTTTTGGTCGCATGTACGAGGAATTGGGGGAGAAAGGCGGGGACAAGAAGTTATTTCGGTTAGCCAAAGTAAGGGAAAGGAAGGCGCGCGAGACGTGGACCAGGTTAGGTGCATCAAGGATGAGGATGGTAGAGTCTCGATGGGGGAGTCTCAAGTCAAACAGAAATGGCATGCGTACTTCCGAGATCTTCTCAATGAGGAGGGGGACCAAAGCATAGAACTAGGGGAGCTGGGGCATTCGGAGTGTCATAGAGACCTAGGGTACCAAAGGCGCGTTAGGGTGGAAGAGGTCGTGGGGGCTTTGCGTAGGATGAGTAGAGGTCGAGCGACCGGACCAGACGAAATCCGGTGGAGTTCGGGAAATGCATGGGTAAGCCGGGGAGTGGAGTGACTCGCCGGGTTGTTCGATGCGATCTTAAGGTCCGAAAGGATGCTTGGAGGAGTGGAGGTTGAGTACGGTGGTGCCCCTTGTATAAGAACAAGGGGATATCCGGTGTTGCGAACAACTATAGGGGCATCGAATTAATAAGCCACGCCATGAAGGTACGGGAGCGGGTGATCGAGGCCGGGGTGAGGGAGTCGACATCATTTCCGAGAACCGGTTCGGTTTCATGCCGGGACCGCTCCGCTACAAAAGCTATCCACGCTTGTCGGGGAAATTGGTGGAACGGTTCGAGGGATATGAAGAGGACGTGCGCGTGGTGTTTATCGACTTGGAGAAGGCGTATGACAAGGTCCCGAGGGAGGTACTATGGAGGTGCTTGGAGGCTAAGAGCGTGCCGGAAGCCTACATCAGAGTAATCAAGGACATGTACGATGGAGCTAAGTCCGGGGTTAGGACAGTGGGTGGCGACTGTATATATATACATATGGTTATGGGGCTCCATCAAGGATCTGCGCTTAGCCCCTCTTGTTTGCCTTGGTAATGGATGCTTTGACGCGGCATATTCAAGGGGATGTACCTTGGTGTATGCTATTTGCTGATGACATAGTCATGGTAGACGAGACGAGGGTCGGTGTTAACGAAAGGCTAGAGGTATGGAGACAGGACTCTCGAGTCTAAGGGGTTCAAACTAAGCAGGTCTAAGACAGAATATCTGGAGTGCAAGTTTAGCTCTGAGTCGATCGAAGTGGGTGGGAGCATGATGATTGGATCTCAGGCCATAGCCAAGAAGGATAGTTTCAGATACCTTGGATCGGTGATCCAGGGGGACAGGGAGATATACGGGGATGTCACTCACCGTATAACGGCGGGGTGGTCGAAGTGGAGGCTTGCATCAGGAGTCTTGTGTGATAAGAAAGTGCCACAGAAACTCAAGGGGAAGTTTTATAGAGCTGTGGTTAGACCTGCCATGCTGTATAGGACGGAGTATTGGCCGGTGAAGAAATCTCATGTTCAGAGGATGATGGTTGCGGAGATGAGGATCCATATATGGATGTGCGGGCTCACCAAGTTAGATAAGATTAGGAACGAAATTATCCGGGAGAAGGTGGGGGTGGCCCCAGTGGATGAGAAGATGCGAGAGGCGAGGCTTCGGTGGTTCGGGCATGTTCGGAGGAGAAGCCCCGATGCCCTGGTGAGGAGTTGTGAGCGGCTAGCGGAGGTCGGTGTGAGGCGAGGCAGAGGGATGCCTAAGAGATACTGGGGAGAGGTGATTAGACAGGACATGGCCAGGATGCGGATTTCCGAGGACATGACCCTTGATAGGAAAGTCTGGAGGTCTAGTATCAGGGTGGTAGGATAGGGGCTTCTAGATTTTTCGTACTCCTTTCCCGGGGTGGGTGAGGCGTGGTAGGGCCGCCCATAGATGATTAGTTTGTGTTCTCTTGTGGTAGTCGTTTATGGTAGTTACTGTTTTAATATCATTGCATGCCTGCTTATTTATGGTATTTATACCTCTTATGTTTAGATAATTTTTATGTGTTGTATGTTGGAGTAACTAATGCGGTTTTTGTTTTCTTTTCTTTTGCTTTTCCTTTCTCTGCGCCGAGGGTCGATTGAAAACAGCCTCTCTGCCCTCTCGGGTAGAGGTAAGGCCTGTCTATATATTACCCTTTTTATATCTATTCATTAAAAAAAATATTTATCATCTACTTGGTACGTTCAATATACACTAAATATACTAGCACAAGAAGTCCGAGTAAAATCACTTCCATAATCAAGACAAATTATACAATAATCTTATGATACAATCATAAGGATGTTTTGCCCAATAATATATTCGATTGTGAACATAGTTTATTAATTGTGAGAGCCGACAATTTGATCTTCTGTGCAAGAACTAAGACTCCATACACTAAATTGTCAACTATATAACTAAAGAACACACATATAACAAATGATCTATTTAAAATAGTACTTTATTGAATTAAATAAATTAAATATACAATTATTCTATAAAGAATAAAATACAATACTATATCTAGACTCTATGATTAATAGTATATCCCAACAATATAATCTAACAAATAGTCTTCTCTATGTCGTGTAAATAGTATGGGAAATATCTCAACGAACTAAATAATTGAGGCCCAAAAATTCAACTAATTATTCCCAATCTCAGGTCCTTAGTCAAAGAAAATTGTCATTTTAATCATTGTACCAATTGGTCTATTCCACCAGATAAGACTCTTCCTGAAATATAAAATCTGTATTTTGCAATTTGATATCTAAAGTTATTAATATTACAAAGCTCGCCTCAATTTTTATATAATACTCTTATCAGGCGTTTGGGACACCGGAATTGTAAATTTTCAGGAAAAAATGAAAAAAATTCAAATAAAATTGTATTTTAAAAATTAGAGCTGTATTTGGACATGAATATAATTTGAGGTTGTTTTTGAATTTCTGTGAATGATCTGAAGTGAAAATTTTGAACAATAGTTTTTTTGGTATTTTTTAAATTTTCAAAAAATTCCTAAATTCATCTTCAAGTGAAAATTAAAAATTTCATGTTCAAAGACTGATTTCAAAAAAAAAAAAAATTATGGCAAAACGGACCCTTAATTTTTAGAGTTTGAGGACGGAAGAAGTGTGAAATATGAATTTGCCTATGTAGATATTAGTGCATAACAAGCACTTTAATTGACCTAATGGAATGAAATGGTTTGTATGCTTTGAGTCCGAGACCAAATGACGCAAAAAGATATATTCTTCCGACGAAAATAAGAGCAAAAAATTAGATAATATAAACGAGTTAGCTGATTTAATCATCTATTTAAGATAAAATAAGAAGCAATACAAGAAAATAAACTAATATGTCGGCACAATTAATGAAATAATATAAGAAGAAAAAACTAATATTTCAACAATGAAATACATGAAAAGTATGTCAGCTTTTTTGTTTTGGTTTAACAAAAATATTCAAATTTGAGTTATATAGTTCATCAAAAAAGTAGAAGGGCCAAAATTTAATGAGAAAAGCCTACATTAGGACCAAAAGAAGACGAAAATAAAATTGGTAGGAATGTATCAATCGTACATTTATAAGCATGTCGGTCTACATGTCGGCCTAGGAAACTACTAATTTTTAGTCAAATTACACTAAAGTCCCAGAAGTATAGGTAATTACAATAACAATGCAATGAAGTTTCTTTTAACCTGTTATTCTCTACCGACATTTTGTGTGTGCGCGCGCGAGAGAGATGAAGTGATGATAGCTGATAAGAGAATATTATCAGTAATCAGTGCAAGGAAGAGTTGGAAATTTTGGATTCATTGTTTTGTACTTTTTTACCTATTAAAAACAATATACTGATGGGCGGATCCCCATTCAAGTGATTGGGTGTTGAAGCATCCATTATTTCAGAGTCAGAGACGGTATATAAATCAAATTTCTTAGGAATAAAAAGACAAACTTTGGACTTAAGGTTATAAATTTTCCAAAAACGAGTTTTTTTTTTTATAATTACAAATTACAAAAGATGAAAGTGATCATTATGAATAAAAATATTAGGTCATGTCATAGATTTCTAGTTCTATTTAGAAACTAATCATACACGTTAATACGTTATTGTCATCTTTAGTTTGGTGCTAAAATCGTCCCTAAATTAGTTGTAATTTAAAATTTTATTTTTTTCGATTTACTGCCCCCCCCCCCCCCCCCCCCCCCCCCCCGAAAAAGTTTTAAAATATATTTTTCAGTTTTTAATTTTATTAGTTATCATTTAAAGACTCAATATTTTACAAGTTCCAAAATTATGAGTTCGGAAGTTTACGGGTTTAGAAATTATAAATTTACCGATTCGGAAATACGCGATTTTGCGTTAAAAAGTAAAGCATCACATTAGTTCCTTTAGATTGTGTCAATTGTTTTATTTTTCTGCACCACCCACCTTAATTGTTTTCTTGTTTTCGTAGGAGAGTTGCAAAAAAAATATTTTTCTAAAAAAACTATTTTTTACTCTCCAACCAAACATAGAAAATATTTTCCGGAAAATATTTTCCACTTGCCAACCAAACAAGAGAAAATAAGTTATAAAATCATTCATTAGAGAATATTATCAGTAATCAGTGCAAGGAAGAGTTGGAAATTTTGGATTCATTGTTTTGTACTTTTTTACCTATTAAAAACAATATACTGATGGGCGGATCCCCATTCAAGTGATTGGGTGTTGAAGCATCCATTATTTCAGAGTCAGAGACGGTATATAAAATATTTTATATGAAATTTTTGAAAATTTGTTTTTTCTTGTGCATATACCCAGGGGTGGATTTACAGTTATAGGTATGGGTTCGCAGAACCCAATAGCTTTTGTGTAGATCATATATTTATATTAAGAAATCTATTAAATGTATAATAATTTTTACGGGAATAAGCCTAATATATCGCTCTACTTTGTTTTATTGTTCAATCTTATCACCGGTTATACTTTTCGTCCAAATTTACCCCTGTCGTCCATCAAAGTTCTATATTTGCCCATATTTTAATGGTTGGGACACGTGGCAGATTTTGAATATGAAAAAGGGCCTTATATATCTCTATACTTTATTTTATTGTTCAATCATATCACTCGTGTAAGAGATTATCTTAGTCTGACAAAGAAGTGAGGTTCAAAAATACAATTTCCGGCGCCGGCGTGACTTCATGAATGGTCTTGAGTACTTGGGCATGTATGAAAGCTTACTATATTTATTTTAGCCATAAAAATTACTTCCCTAGCTTCATTGAACTGTTCGAAATTAGATTCAACCTCCTATCGTTGTTTTGAGATCGCCGGAGAAAGAATTTCATCAAGCCCGTCTGAAATTTCAAATTTTCTGCAACACCTATTTCAATTTTTTCTTAAATCAATGAGATTGAAAGAAAATACATATGCAAAGAATTGTGGGCGACTTCGAGCAGTTTTGATGTCAAGGTGGAGTTTCATTCGGCGATAACAAGAGGAAGAAAAAAATGTAAGGGAGTGAGGAGTAAGAAAATAGAAGTAAAGAAAAAAATGATGGCAACAAGCAAAGAGATGACAGAACCTTGTGTCTTTGAACCTCATCTCTTTGTCAAACTAAGATAATCTCTTACACGGATTAAAAGTATTTATTTAAGAGAAGTTTGAAAAAAATTAAGAGAAGAAAAACGAGCATGAGGGTCATGGTGTCTAGGGCGGTTTGGGGTTTTTTTTGTTTATGTACTAGTTCTTTCTCCTAAAATATGACACGTGTCACATCCGTTAAAACAGGGGCAAGTATAGAACTTTGATGGAGGGCATGGGTAAACTTGGACGGAAAGTATAACGAGGGATATGATTAAACAATAAAATTAAGTATAGGGATATATCATGCCCTTTTCCGTATTCATAATGTGCCAGGTGTCCTGACCGTTAAAATAGGGGCAAATATAGAACTTTGATGAACGACGGGGGTAGATTTGGATGGAAAGTATAACGGGGGACAGGATTGAACAACAAAACAAAGTAGAGGAATATATTACGCAATTTTCCATAATTTTTATGTAGGAACCTAATAACAAAATGTCTTGTTGGTTCAATGGTAAGGTGAGGAACCCATACTAATTTTTCCAAATCCAGGATGCAAGTTCTATTCCTAGTAGCTTATTTTAGTTTTTTCCATATATTTTGGCACAAAGTTTTATGTATTTTTTTACCAGCTCTTTTGACCGTATGACCAGCTTTTCAGACTTTGCTATGTTTGTTTAACTAAAATAATAAAAAGTAAAGACACTAAATTGAAAGGTGTACCATGAGGAAAAGAAATATTCCATTTTCCTTACCAATTGTCTAATTCTCAAATCTCATTCTAGCGGCAACAATTCAATTACTCAAAATGTGTTCTTCAAATTCAATGCCTCTATTTTAAGCAATCACTTAAAATTAAAAGTTAGTTTTAACTTCTTCACTTATTTCCACTCCATTGCAACAGGTATTTGATTTCCTTCCTCCTCTTTCTTCTTTTTTTTTTTTATTGTTTTCCTCTCATGAATAGAGAGGGTTTTGAGAAAATAAATAGCTAAAGTTCATTTTCAGTTAACAAATGCTGAAATTACATAGGCTGTGATTTGATAGTTCTTAATTAGTTAGTTATCTTGATATTTAAGAGAAAAAATCAAAAAAAAAATACAGTGGAATAAAAACCTCTTTGTCTATCTAGCCCATAATATATAATATGATAATATGAAACTATTCACATGGGCGGATTTACAGTGATAGGAACTCATACACTTCAATTCCTATTCGCCTCTACATGTACCCAACTAATTTCATGGGATATATATTACTTCTCGGTTCCCATCAACAATAGAATGTTAGATAACTGGATCAGGTATCAGGTATACTTATATTATGTATTTATCAATATTAAAAGTAATTGACCATCCATTACATTAAAATTTTGAATCCGCCGAAACATCTAATAAAAGAAAATATATATTGTGTCGGACTCTCATTAGTAGAAACAGATAAAAGCAAGTATAATCATATATCTATGGTATTGCTGATACCATTCATCATTTTCAGCATATTAAGTTTGTGTAATACTTCACGCACATATTTTAATACTTAATAGGGCAATATTAATGTTTCTCTAAAAAAAATTAAAATATACATGTGCAAAAATTACTGTGTCTTTTAGATAAGTCCATGAAAATGTCTCCAAACGAATGAAAATCAATGTGTAATCCAATATCGTCACGATCCGGATTTATCCCACCATCGAACATTATGATGGTGCCTACTAACGGAGCCAGGCCAGCCAAACATACACATTCTCTATCAACATCAATAATATAATATTCTAACGACAATTAAATAAGTGCGGAAGACGTTTAGGTTTAACAAAATAATATAAAAATGCAAAATCTCAAAATATATCACTAACCAAAATCTGGTGTCACTAGCTCACGGACTACTATAGATTACTACATACAAAGTCTGAATGAAAAGAAATACATATGTTTGTCTTAGTACAATGAAAACAAACTGAAATAAAGAAAGGGACTCCGGCATGCAGACGTAAGCAAGGTTACCTCGAATGTCACTAGAGTGAAGTCAACTCCCAATCAACTACTGCTCTGGTCCAAGAGTTGCTCCTGTATCGTGATCTGTGCAAAAGAGCACAGAAGTGTAGCATCAGCACAACCGACCCCATGTGCTGGTAAGTACCTGATCTAATCCCGGCGAAGTAGTGACGAGGCTAGACGGGACCTTTCACAATTACCCTGTACAGATATACGTGCAATAATAGGAAATACACAAATTCAAACAACTAAGAGGGAGGGGAGCATGCTGTGGGGATAACAGTTTAGGATACAAGGTAAATAGATAAGGAATGAAATAGTACAACTACAAAGTCAATGAGAGCAATAAATCAGACATGACACAGAATGTCTCTTCGTGCATTAACAATCAAGCGTGGCACAGAATGTCCATTCGTGCATCAATAATCAAAACGTGGCACGGAATGTTCATTCGTGCATAATTAATCAAAACATGGCACAGAATGTTCCTTCGTGCATAATTATCAAAATATGGCACGGAATGTTGCTTTGTGCATAATTAATCAAAACATGGCACGGAATGTTCCTTCGTGTATAATTAATCATAACATTGCACGGAATGTTCCTTCGTGCATAATTAATCAAAATATGACACGGAATATTCCTTCGTGCATAATTAATCAAAACATGACACGAAATGTTCCTTCGTGAAATAGTTATCCCAACATTCGTGCACGACATCACCCATCGTGCTTTATCACTCAACCTCACCCAAACAACAAACACAAATAATGGGGAAGGGGAATAAACAATAATAAGAAATATCTCGGCTAGGGAATAACACAAATAACAACTAAGTCCCGGCAAGGGAACAATAAAAATAACTTTCACAACCAAGCAAAGGTAAATACTTAATATATTCAAACCATCCCGGCAAGGGATTAATGACAACTCCTTTCAATACCTCATTTCCTACTCAATAGCATTTATCATTTGAGCCAACGCTCCAAAAATATTAATATTTCACAACGTTTCCTCAAAATTCACATATGTAGAAATCATAATTTAGCTTAGAAGAGTTCCAAATTATCTAAAAAATAAGTACAAACAAAGACCCACGGTCATGCTAGACTCTGGTGTATAGACACTCGTTACCACGCCTATACACCGCACTCGATCATTTAGCAAATAGCATTTATGATACTCTAATCCTATTCCCTCAAGCCAAAGTTAGATCAAACACTTACCTCGAAGGTTTACGGCCAACTCAATCCTTAAGCAATGCCTTTCTTTTCAAATTTAGCTCCAATTCAATTGTATCTGTACACAATTGATTTAATATTATCAATAATACTCAACAATCAAACCCAAATGCTTAAATATAATCTTTACAACATTCTCCCCAAAATTTACAAAACTGACACCGGACCCACCTGGTCAAAATACGAGGTTCGAACTAAAATAAATTTACTCATTTATCCACGCGTTCAAATATATACTTTGTTTTATGATTCGACCCCTTATTGAGGTTGAATCACCCAAAATTTCCAAAACCCCCATTTTCTACCTTGAATTTCATGATTTAGAGCTAGAAATTAGATAGATGATGATAGAAAATGAAGGAGATGAGTAAGATAATACTTACTCAATGAGGTTTGATGAAGAAAAGCTTTAAAAATCGCCTAGGTGTTGTTGGAGAAAAGAGAGTTTGAAAAATGAGATGAAAATCCCGTAATAGCTATTGTTTTAGGCTTTTAAATCAATGGGAGAAATTGTCCTACGCGTTCGCGTGCACAGTGTCGCGTTCGCGAAGGGTTGGACAGAATGGGCATCGCGTTCGCATGGACCAAGTCGCGAACGCGTAGAAGAAAATTGGGGGCTTCACAGTTGGCCTTACGCGAACGCGTGAGGCCTTACACGAACGCGTAGAAGAAACAGGCAAGGCTCCGCGAACACGTAGAGGAAAATACTGGGGTCTAGGGTTTGTTGTACGTGAACGCGATGTGCGGATCTCGAACATGAAGCAGGTTGGGCATCACGAACGCGAGGCATGGCCTCGTTCGCGAAAAGGAAATCCTTTGTGTAAAAATTGCAGCAAATCTGCCAGTTTTTCTAAGTGCAAAACACCCCGAACCTCCTCCGAAACACTCCCGAGCCCTCGGGGCTCCCAACGAAGCATACAAACTAACTTAATATCACCCTACGAACTTGCTCGAGCGATCAAATCGCTAAAATAACATCAAAATCAAAGAATTAACCCCCAAAACTCATAATTTTCATTTCAAAGTTCATAAACTTCCAATTCCCCATTTTTAGTCGAAACACGTCAAACGACGTCCGTTTTCAACCAAACTTTACAGATAGTGCTTAACACATATTTAAGACCTGTACCGGTTGTCGGAATTAAAATACGAGCCCGATACCTATATTTTCTAACTCATTTTCATTTCCATTTTTCCTTATTAATTTTAGAAAATAATTTAATGGAAAAATTCTTTTACCGGGGTTTTGGACCTCGGATTTCGACTCCTAGCACATGCACGAGTCCCATATTTTTCTACGGACCTCACGGGACCGTCATATCACCTATCTGGGTCCGTTTACCCAAAAATATTGACTAAAGTCAACTATATTAATATTAATATCATAATTCTTAAAAAATTTCACCGAATTCATATATTTTAACATAAAAAATCTTCAGCTTTGCGCCCGAACTGCGCACGCAAATTAATGCAACCAAAAGTAAGGTTTCCAAGGCCTCGGAAGCACGAAAAAATAGAGAAATACGATAATGACCCTTTGGATCGTCACAAATATAATCGTAAACCTATATTTATCTAACAAATTGAATTATGATAATAGATCGACTCAATATAAAATTATGCCTACGTGTTATTAGTCTACTTGCACATTTATAAGGACAAGGATGCCTTCAATTTCTTTTCTTTTTTTGGTTTTTTCCATTCGATGTTCAGTATTTATATTGGAGCCCGATTATATTCAGAGTCGCATCAGGTAAGGCCTCATCCGGGAGGTAGCGCTTCCTATCAAGAATATTTTCATGCCCAGAACTCAAATTCGAAACTTCTGGTTAAGGGAGGAGCAACCCCATTCACTGTACCACATCAGTTAACGGCAATCCCATTCAATTTCTCACCATAATATAGTGTAGTCCCACAGACAAAATATCCCATTTTTTTCTAAAGGATAAACCCTTCAAAAGTCAATATCAATATGTCTACTCCACCAACTTTATTTTCAGTACTAATGTGAAAAGAAGAAATAGAGACCATAGCCTAATCCAATATGAAAGCTGTGGGCTTTCCTATTACGTGTGCTATTTCTAGGGATACACTTCAAAATAAATACCACGTACAAAAATACAAAAAAGCTGTCTTTTCTATGGTCCCAAACCCCCCCTGCCCCCAATCCTCCCCCACCTATATTCTTACTGTTTTTTGCCTTTTCTCAAATATTAATTATTATTCATTTATCTATTTTTGATAAGTTTAAAAGAAATGATAAAATTATCTTTTTATAATCTATAAGTTATGATTCGAACAGTGAAAGTAGTCACTAATACTTATATTAGGATATGTTACGTTATTTCACATATTTTACACATATTTTAGTGTGCAATCCTTCTCCGGATCGTATATAAGACAGGGATACTTTGTTGGTCGGACTGACTCGTCCTAAAATTTCTTTTGTTTTTTTGTCTGTCTATGAAGGAGTGGGGATGACAGAGCTAGAGCATTGCCAAGAAACTTCGGTTTTAAGATGCATGATTCCCGGCCATGACTCGACGTTGTGGCCCATCTAAGATTTTACGTAAAAAATATTAATTTTTTTAATCACAAACTGACTTAAAAATGGACCTACATTATATTTTTATATAGAAAACTAGTACTAATAATATATTAATTGAGCATTCAATTTCAGGAAGTAAATTTTTTAGTTTAAAAGTAACACGTTAGCAGAAGTGTAATATATGCGCAGATGGTCAAGGGTCCAATGTGTTTATTAGTAAAGTGTATCACTAGTTAGAGTGTTCAAATGAAAAACTTATAATTAATGTATCGTGTTCAAATGAAAAACTTATAATTAATGTATTGGCTTTAAAATCGACTGCAAATTTGAGTAGTCAGGAAGCCATTTCGTCAAACAAATATATACACCAAATATATCTTGTAGATGTTTTCGAAGAAGCAATTAATAGTATTGTAGAGAGGTGTCTCCGCTATTGACGCATTCACTAAATAAACTTCCAAGTAAAGTTAAAGATCAAAACAAAAGCAAATAAACAAAACAACTTATTAATCTGTGTGAACCAAAGTAAAATATATAGAAATCCATATTGTATAGCCGTTCACCAAACTAATAACTGATAAATATTCTTTTATATATATATAATATAATATATACATATTTATACACAATTAATACATATTTTTTCTATATATTTAATTAGTGAATAAAATTATTTTATACCGACTAGCCAGATGTGTTAAATGACCCAGTAAAATATATTGTCGGTGACAAACGGTTAGGCCCTTCTCGGGGAAAAAACAAAAGAAAAAACAAACAATCAAAGCTGACTCATTAGGGAAAAGGAAAGCAACAGCTGAATAATAGTAATAATTATTGAATTCAACCAATAATAAATTTCTTAATTGTTCTTTGATAAATAGAGCTAGATCATTGTTATTATTTTCAGTTTTGCTGCTGGTGTTAGGCTAGTAGAGTATTAGTATAGTATCCAAAGTTTACCGTTCGAAACACTTAAAATAACTATAGCAATCCTACAATTAGGGTTTGAAAAGGATAGAGAGTAAGTAATCTTATCCTTACATGTACAGGAATTACGTAAAAATAAATATAATTAGTTTATTGTTATTACTATTATTATTGTTGTTATTTTTAGTATATACCTATTTAAACTAATGATAAACAAAGCTAAATACTAAAAAAGAATGTGGTATATATCCAACAAACACAATCCCAAAATTTTCTCTCCCCCTTTCTTTGGTCCACCACTCTTTTATTTTTTTCCCTCTCTCCATTTTTCTATCATTTCTCCTATTTGTTTTTCCTATATATAATCCTCTAATCTTCACTTGTTTTCCTTAGGGAGTAGCTCAATAAAAGCAAACCCCAAATACCATTTCCAATTCCTCAATTTCACTTCATTCTTGAAACAATGACATCTTCACTTGATACAAGCAAAGTAATGAAACTAGAGAGATATAATAGCTATATTCGAAGAGTAAATAGCTCTAAACTTATTGCAGCTTCTTCTAAGCTTCTTTTTAGGGTTACTCTTTTAGTAGCTATTTTGTTAATTTTTTTCTTTACTATAAACTACCATCCATTAAGTTCAGAAAATACTTCACATCATCATATTCACACCACTCATAACCTCCTCTCCTCCGCCTTCTACGGCGGCGGCGCCGCTTGGGAAAAACAAGTTCGCCACTCTTCCACTCCTAGACGTGCCAATGGTTTATCTGTATTGGTTACAGGTTAGTAGCAAATGTATTCATTAAGGGGTTTTATTTAATTTTGATCAAATATACATATAGGTGAAACTGTATTTAAAAAAATTATTATGTTTCGAGAGTCTATTCTTTCCGCCCTTCCATGGCATGTTAGGGAAAGCGATGTTGAAAGTGTCTTTGGGTACATATCGGATTCTCCAGAAGTAGTAATTTTTTTGGAGGATCTGACACACAACATATGATCATGTTGTTATTTTCGTATGTTTGGAGTTGAGATTTTAAAAAAAATTAAAATTAGAGAATAAATAGTGAATCCGGTTTTGTTACAGGTGCGGCTGGGTTTGTTGGTTCCCATTGTTCAATGGCATTGAAGAAACGTGGGGACGGAGTATTGGGAATAGACAATTTCAATTCCTATTACGATCCATCATTGAAACGTGGGCGGCAAAAGCTACTGGCGCAGCACGAGATATTTATAGTGGAAGGTGATATAAATGATGCCGAATTGTTATCCAAACTATTTGACATTGTTCCATTTACACACGTCCTTCACTTGGCCGCGCAGGCGGGTGTAAGATACGCCATGAAAAATCCACAATCTTACATCAAGTCGAATATAGCAGGGTTCGTTAACTTATTGGAGACGGCTAAGTTAGCGAACCCTCAACCCGCGATCGTCTGGGCATCGTCCAGTTCGGTTTACGGGTTAAATACAAATGTACCATTTTCTGAAAATCATCGTACGGATCAACCTGCTAGCCTTTATGCCGCCACAAAAAAAGCTGGTGAAGAAATTGCACATACATATAACCATATTTACGGTCTTTCTTTAACTGCATTAAGGTTTTTTACTGTTTATGGACCATGGGGTAGACCAGACATGGCCTATTTTTTCTTCACTAAGGACATGACACAAGGGAAACCAATAAATGTGTACGTAACACAAGATAATAAAGAGGTGGCGCGTGACTTCACTTACATCGACGACGTCGTTAAAGGGTGTCTTGGAGCACTTGATACGGCGGAGAAGAGCACCGGTAGCGGCGGAAAAAAGAAAGGTCCGGCGCAGTTAAGAGTGTACAACTTGGGTAACACTTCACCAGTGTCGGTGAAGAAATTGGTGACAATTTTGGAAAGTTTATTAAATGTGAAGGCTAAAAAGAATGTGATTAAAATGCCAAGAAATGGTGATGTCCCATTTACACATGCTAAGGTGTCTTTGGCTTATAGAGATTTTGGGTATAAGCCAACCACAGATTTGTCAAGTGGATTAAGGAAGTTTGTTAAGTGGTATTTGAGTTATTATGGAATTCAATCGAAGGTAAATAAGGAATTAAACTCCCCTAATGACCATTCCGAAGATTAAGTAATAACTGTGGTATTCAAATCATCTTGCGCAAATTTCGCATGTTACCTTTGGATAATTCTGTCGTCAAAAGTTAGGCAAATGGAAAGCAAAAAGGATCGTTTTTTTTTTTTTTTACATATTTACATTTTTCTTTTTTCTATTTTTATTGAAGTGTATTTTTATATTTTTAGAAATTAGATTAGGAATATGATTTTAATATACCAAGTGGGAGAAGGGAAGGCAAGTGTAGATCTATGAAGTGGGGTTGTAATAAATGTTTTAGTAGTCTTGTTTGTATGTATAGGATTATTAGGAAAAAAGAAAAATAGGCTGGAATTCTGTACAAAAAATTAGTGCAGATCAGCCTCTCCATCAAATCAAGAATTGTAATGAGTTGGAATAGCAATGATGATTGAATCAAGATTCTCTTCTATGTTTTTTTTTTTTTGCTTTATTTAATTATTTATTTGATCTTTTCGTGATCTTTTGTATCGTTTTTATATTTTAAAGATTAAAAAAGGAGTTTTGGCTTCTTCTTTTTACCATTTGACCAACAAGTTGATGGTATCAGATCTTCTAGAAGATGCATTCATTGATTGCAGTCTGGAGATAAGTAAAATTCTCCGATATTTATATTCGCACTTGTATTTGATAGGTTATTTTATAAAATTTATATTATAATTTATTATTTTTAAATTAAAGAATGGAGCAAAATTATATTTACGAGTTTGAGAGAGACTACGAAGTAAAATGCAGTATTCGGAAGGAAAGTAACGTTCAGCAAAGGCAGCGTTTTTTGGAGCGACGACGGCGGCGCGAGTTTCATTCTCTTCAACTCCTTTTAAGAGTTCTTAGAAGTGATCCTATATTTATACACATAAGTGTAGTTGTCTTTCACCAATGTGATACAAAGTTTATAAAAAAAGCTCACTTGATTCAAATTTCCAATTCCCTCTATTTTATTTCCCACTATTTTTCAATTTATGCTCGTCTTTAAAGCCCAACGCTTAAAGTCTTTCAAGCCCAATCCTTAAAGTCCTAACACGTTACGATTCAATTTAACCGATTTTTAAAGATCCATTGACACCCCTAAATATTCCTGCAGTTTCGATTGCCAGTGTTGCAGAATAGTTATTCCGTTCTATCCTGGGAGGAATTAATCCAAAACCTTGGGCAACAGTGAGGGGATTCAATTCCTTAAGGATACACAAGCAACTTGTGGGCTCGGAATTATTATTTCACGTTTTGTTTATTAAACTAACGTTTATTTGTTTTCTTCTCTGATTTCTGATTTTGAACACAGATTTACCAACAATCTTAAGGAATTTAATATTCTTTTCTGTGTTTGTCGTAACCTCTGTTTGTCAGATACTAAACGAGAAAGAGAATTATGTTGTTGGCAGTTAGATAGAAATTTTGTTACTTTCTATTCCTATATGTGTCAGGGTAGACACTTATTTGATGATCTCAACATATATTTTATTTGCATGCTATAAAATATATTAGTTGGTATACAATCTGATAATATGCGTAAAATTATGTGGAAGATTATTTTCAAGGTTGTAAGCAGAAATTAGGCTTACATTGATACTTGAAAGTATTCTTGAGATCATGAATATAATATATGTAAATATGAACATATATGTGTTTGATTAAAGAATCAAATTGTTTAAAGAGTTATAATGATTTAGTTGGAAAAATCATTTGGAAAAGGAATTAAAATTCTCGTGAATTTTATACTCCCGTTATGGAGACTAAAATCTTCTTGATTTCTACTCCTTTCGAGATCAAAATTTGCACGATTTGTATTCATTCATTGAAATTAAAGTCTTCGTGACTTTCTACTCATTTGTTGGAAATTAAAGTCTAAGTGACTTTATACTCGTTTTGGAGATTAAAATCTGAGTAATTTTCTACTCTAATTTATTATTCGATTTGAAGATTAAAAATTTCATCGTTTATTAAATTTGATTGTGTCACATATTACTCGATTTGAAGATTAAAAACTTCACCCTTTATTAGATCCGGTATCAGGTATTACACTGTTAGAAGATTAATAACTTCATCGTTTATTCATTCTGAATGTGTCAGATTGGTTTGAAGATTAAAAACTTCACCGTTTATTAATTCTGATTGTGTCAGATTGGTTTGAAGATTAAAAACTTCACGATTTATTCTGACTATGTTATGGCACAAACAACAGTTCTTGTGGTTGGCTCGACAACGTAATAGGGGCGTCAAATATGAAATATGTTTGGAATACGGCATTATTCACCAAACGACCGCCCCTTCATTAGCGCAATCTAATGGAATTGCGAAAAGAATGAGTAGAACGTTAAAAGAAATGCTAAAATGCCTTGTTGTAAGTTCTTGTTTACCCCAGATCTTGTGGGGAGAAGCTATTCTTACGGAATCCTTTCATACGAAAAATGAATAAAAGGAAGAAAACCCAACTTAAAATATTTTCAAGTGTGGGGGATATTTGGGTAAAGTGCAAGTTCTTAAACCCAAAAGGATAAAAATTGGATCGAAAATTGTTGATTCGTTTTCATAAGATATGCGACAAATAGTAAGGCATATCGTTTTCTGATTCATAAATCAGAAAATCCCGACATTCATAATAATACGATAATTGAATCAGATAATGCTGAATTCTTTGAGAATAGTTATCCGTATAAAAGGAATGTGAGTCGTCTAGTGAAAAATCTAAGCGAACACGGGAAGAAGCAAAAGAAAGTACACCGATTGAGGTGAATCTAAGACATAGTAAACGTCAAAGGATAACTACTTCCTTTGGACTAGATTTTCTAACATTCTTGTTGGAAAGTGAGCTTCAAACATTTAAAGAAGCAATCTCTTGCTCGGAAGCACAATATTGAAAAGAGGCTATCAATAGTAAGATAGAATCCATATTAAGTAATCATACTTGGGAAAATGGTTGATCTTCCTCCAGAAAATAAATCTTTGGATTCTAAGTGGATTTTAAAAAAGTAAAATAAAAGTTGATGGTGCTATTGACAAATATAAGGCAAGATTAGTTGTCAAAGGAGTTTAGACAACGAGAAGGTCTTGTTTATTTTGATACATACTCACTGGTAACGATGATTACATCTACTCAGGTGTTATTAACGTTAGCCGCGGTGTATGGCCTTGAAATCCATCTGATGAAATTAAAGAAAATCTTCTTAAATAGAGATTTGGAGGAAGAAATTTACATGGAACAACCTTAAGGGTTCATGGTTCCCGAAAAAGAAATGAAGGTGTGTCGACTTGTTAAGTCACCCAAACAATGACATGCGAGATTTGACCAAATAATATTGTCAAATAGTTTCAAAAATTAATGAGTGTAAATAAAAGTGTTTACATTAAGAATACTTCAAATCATATATATAGTCGTTATTTTGATTATATGTTGATGAAATATTTAAAATGTGGGGGCTTTTATCTTATGCATGACAAAAGCAAATGTCAGACGTAATGTCTAAATTGATATTTGAAACTCGTTGATATAGTAGTTGGTAAATTCATCAGTTGTTTAGTCTTAATGAAGACTAGTTGATGAAACTACTAATTCGGAAGTTGGTCACATGTCTTTCTCGAAAGGTCATTTTCTTTAATGAAAATTTATATTGTTTGGTTCTTTTATAAAATGATGTCACTTTGAAGGTTGTGATTTTTCATAAAATAATACGTCTGTACGTTTTAGTATGGAAATGACGTTCATGAACGGATATATTAATACATTGGTCTATAATGAGGTGAACCAACAGATGAACATGAACAAAATCCATTGCAAGTTGGATTTGTTTCATAAATAAAGGTGCTATAATTTGCATATCATATAGACGTATGAATAAATAGCATACAAATGCTTGGAAATGGCGGAGTGATTGAGAAATGTGTTATATATTAAAAGGTTATGGTCACAACAGACACCAATCATTCCAGCTGTCATTATAATATACTACATTAAGTGTAGTCAATAATCTGATATGCAATCGAAAGTCGAGACGTATTAGTCTACAACATAAGGAAGTTTGCATTGAATGTTTACGATAATGAAATGAGTTTTGAAGTATTTGAAATATACTCCAAATTATGCTTTGCACTATAATAAGTATCCCTCGATAATATGGGGGTATAGTGATGAAAATTAGATCACCGGTTCAATCGATTCTAAACAGTCGATGGATGAGCGATATCTTGGAAATTGTCCAAACAAATGTGCATTGATCGCTCTATAGTGGAGGCTGAGTTTATAGCCTTAGACAAGGCCGGTGAAGAAGCTGAATGGCTCAGGAATTTCTTGAAAGATATTCTATTTTTGCCCAATTTTTGGCACCTATATGTATAGATTGTGATAATCAAGCAACAATAGGAAGGGTTGGGAGCGTTATGTATAACGGGAAGTCTCGTCATATAAGACGCAGACATAGCACCGTTAGATAACTACTTTCTAGTGGAATTATCACAATTGATTATGTAAAATCAAAGGATAATTTGGCGGATCCGCTTACAAAGGCCTAACTAGAGAGGGAGTTGAGAAATCATCTAAGGGAATGGGACTATGGCCGAGGACAAGTCATCATGGCGGTAACTCTACCTAGAATTTTGGAGGTCCGAGATCTAGGTTCAAGGAGAAAACAAAGTTATGCATGACCGGTTCAACATTGTCAAATATAATATTTTAGTCCATTCTCGTGATGAAGACAATGTTCAGTAACAAGGATAAAATGTTAAGACATTTTTTAATGGTTTCTAAGTTTGATACAGGGTATATCAAATAGTGTATCTACGGGATAACACGTTTAGGAATCACCTATGTAAGTGTGAAGTGTAAGCCGCTTCAAGGAGAATTCTGTAAGGCCAATTCTCTATGCACTTATGAACCAGGTGGTGTTCATGGCTGAAACGAACACAACAATGAGAACCAAAGACGGTTAAGGGTTGATTGTGTGACTTATGGTTGTCTAGGTATACACTAAAGCTCGACGGTTCAAAGATATCAATTCTACCGATTGACCGAGTATATCCGACATAAGTTCGCTACGGAAAGTTCAAAGGGAAACCTACTTATCCAGATGCAATTAATCCTACTTGCGAATCACACAGTATTTTCATGCATATTTTTTCACATATGTCCATTCCCCATTCATGTGGGGGATTGTTGTATTTTTTTAAAAGGGTGTGAATGGGAAATGGAAGAGGCACCTTTTGGATTGCACCTCTCCATAAGAGGCACCTTTTAGATTGCACCTCTACATATCACCCTTCCTTTGTCTATAAATTTAGAGGCTTGGCCTCATATTTTAAATATGAAAATCAGATGGAAAAATCTGAAAATTTCTCCCCTCTTTTTATGTTGTTGCATTATTTTCAAATAAACTTAAGTGTCAAGTGTGATTTGCTCCGTCTGTTGAGTTCGCTGAAATTCTGCAGTTTCGATTGCCAGTGTTGCAGAATAGTTATTCCGTTCTATCCTGGGAGGAATTAATCCAAAACCTTGGGCAACAGTGAGGGGATTAAATTCCTTAAGGACACACAAGCAACTTGTGGGCTCGGAATTATTATTTCACGTTTAGTTTATTGAACTAACGTTTGTTTACTTCTCTGATTTTCTGATATTTATACACATAAGTGTAGTTGTCTTTCACCAATGTGATACAAAGTTTATAAAAAAAGCTCACTTGATTCAAATTTCCAATTCCCTCTATTTTATTTCCCACTATTTTCCAATTTATGTTCGTCTTTAAAGCCCAACGCTTAAAGTCTTTCAAGCCCAATCCTTAAAGTCCAACACGTTACGATTCAATTTAACCGATTTTTAAAGATCCATTGACACCCCTAAATATTCCTTTTACATGTGCAAATCTCTTGTATAATTTAAATGACAAATTTAATTTTCTTTATCAGTGTAATTATTTTTGACATGTGATAGAATGTGGGTCAACTTCGTCTTACAAAACGAGACTTGAATATTTTGAAACTTAAACTACAATTAATTTGAAAATTAGCTACTCCATTAGATGTAAAGATACAAGTGTAAGAACTTTTTTTAAAAGAAAAATGTGTAAGGAATTCCAACTTCAAAAGTATATTGTCTCGTATAACTTAAAACTGATAATTCATAGCATTGATTAGAATGTAAAGGTTCATCAAATATTCATAGATCTACCACTATCATAATCAAATCATAATGTCGTTGCACAAACATATTAATTTATTAATCTAAATAATACAATTTTAATCAAAATACTTAAATAACCAAAGCAGGAAAACTACTTAAACATTATCAACTGCCTATACAAGTAAAAAAGAAAAAAATGACAATTTAACTCTAGAACTCATTGCTATATCTAGTTTTAATCCCACAAATACGATTTGGGAAGGATTGTGCGTATGTAGACCGTGTACTTATCCTGATAATCTCTTGGATTATTTAAATGACAGATTTTTTTTTTATCTGTGTAACTATTTTGGACATATGATAGAAATTAATGAGGTCAACTTAATTTGTATTAGAAAACAAGACTTAAAAATTTTTAAAACTGAAACTACAATTACTTTGAAAATTAGCTATTATATTCTACAGATACATGTGTAAAAACTAAAGATAAAAAATGACGAAATATGTGTAAGGATCCTTCAAAGTATAGTGTCTCGTATAACTTATGACAGATAATTCATACATTAATTGGAATGTAAATGTTTATCAACTATTTATAGATCTACCATAATCATAATCATAATGCCGTTGCACAAATATATTGTAGAAATGGAGAACTAATTAAAGACATAATTAAAGTTGAGAATACAACTTTGCGAATACGTTAATAGTGCATGTAGGCCACATGATATGTCTTTTCAATTTATTTATTTATTGACTCATACAGCTAGCTAATCATATTATAGTTGTTTGACTCGTAGCTTTTAATGCTGAGCCCTGCTATATATATATATATATATATATATATGTATACACTCTTCTGTGACATGGTAGATCGGGTTCGGAACGTGAGGAACTGAAGATCGACTTCAAGTCCCACCGGGCCAGAACCCGGGATCAAAATGTCTGTCCTCAAGAATATTGAATACGTGATCCCGGACCCAACCCTGACCCCGAACGAGCTCACTAAAATATTGTCAGCGTAATCAATAAAAGACCGAAATAACAGAAGGCTGAAATATCCGTGACCGGTTGGATATTACAGCAGGAATCTCGGCACATATTAATAAGGAACCGGCAAATCAGAAAATAAAGAGATTTTTACCTTTCATAGAATTGTACTTAAATTAGGATTTCCCTACTATATAAACGGGGCCCAATTGCTTCTAAAGGATATTGCGACACGCATTCAGAAGCAATATACTCTTATTCAACTATTGATAGTGATTGAAGTGCATTCTCTTCAAGGGTAGCTCCCCTCCCCCCAAACCCCCAAGGGTGTAACTGTTCAATTCGTGTGGTTTGAATTTACTTTATCATATTTTATTTCAATTGCAATTTAATTTAGCGATTGTGTCAATTTAATCTACGTATCCTTAAAACCATTTACAAATTCAATTTGTTATCCGATTTTGAGGGCAAATAGTTCGGCACCCACCGTGGGGCTACTAATAATAGTTGTTTTTCGACATAAACTTCCATAACACACACTACTTTACACTTATTCTTTGAAGTGTCACTAAGTTCAGGTTAAAGCTCAAAATGTCAAACTCACAATTGGCACTCCTACCTGTTGACAATGAGCCGCTCACCACAGTGAAAATAAAAATATAGCGCCCAGTAACAAGGTACCACCCGTTGATCCCATTGGAGTTCCAGTCGTGGACCTATTGGATGCTAACTCTCATGTGGCTATCGACACGAATCTGCCTACCGACCCCGAGAATAGCAACCGTAGTGGAGCCCGATCAGCAGCGCAAAATACTCAAAATTATGAAAGGGACGGGATCAATATACAGATGACCTTCAAAATGTTACATGCGGGAATATGTCACGACCCGAATTTCACCCTCGGGAATCATGATGGAGCCTACTAAATCGAGCTAGGCAAGCCAATTAATTGCAAAATTTACCCTATTACCCATTTTATATTCACTAACAATTTCAAAATAATAATATTTAAACTACGAAATTTAACGTAAGTGGAAGAAAGAAACAATAAGCTATCTGAACATGAATATCTAATACAACTGTTTGAGTTTTGACTATCTAGAACTGGTGTCACAGTTTCACAGACAGTCAAAGAGCACTGCAAATAAAAGTCTGAAAAAAACAACCACAATACTGTCTTTGGGAATGCATGAAAGAAACCGGAATAGGAGATGGAAGGAATCGCCAAGGCCTGCGGACATCTACAGGACTACCTCAGGTCGCCTGATGATCAATAATCAGCAATCTCACTGCAGTCCGAAGTCCACAATACTGGGGTCTGCACAAAAGACGGCAGAGTGTAGTATCAGCACAACCGACCCCATGTGCTGGTAAGTGTCAAGCATAACCTCGACGAAGTACTAACAAGGCTAGGACCACATAACCAAATAAACCTGTGCAGTTGTATAATATACAACAAAAAATAATGCAGAAATAAACAAAAAAAAGATGGGAGGGGAAACATACTTCGGAGAAAAGTAGGTAAACCAGAATATCAAGAGAATTATTAAGGAATCAAAACCACCCACTTACAAGAATAAGGGAACAAGGCGAATTTCACTTTCTTTTCATATCTCGTGGCAGGCTTGCCACCCGCTCTCATTTCACCTATCTTGTGGTAGGCGTACCACCCACTCCTATTTTATTATATTTTTGTTGCGGCGTGCAATCCAATCCACATATAGCTACGTGCAACCGATCCATATATAACATATTAATGTTGGGCTATAGGGTACCAATACCTAAAAATAGGACTTTTTTATATCAATTCTCTTCGTAAGTTGTTACACCATGCCATTTTCAGGGTTAAGTTATAAATGGGTTGGCTGGATAATCAAACCCCAGATAAATAGGCCCATGAGGTTGTATTGACCCACAAATTGCAGTAAACGAGACAAGTGTAGAGGTAGCCATTCTTAGGGATGTTATTTAGAGATTAGCCAGTATTTATTTTATCTTGAATATTTAAACTAAAATCTTAAATTCACGATAATTCATTATATTTTTATCTTGAAAATACTGAAAAATTAAAATTTAGGATGAACAGGCTAATTCCTAAATAGTATCCCTTTAGAGTGGCTAGCAGGTATCATTTCTACACAATAAACAAAGCCCAGAGATTCATTAGAGAATCTCCTCATTTAAGTTAGTAAAAAAATAAATGATTTTGTAAGGATCTACGACCAAGTGACATGGTTGGAGGGATGGAATTCCTTCATTCTCAACCAGGAGTCTTAAGCTCAAGCTAATGGAATAGACAAAAAAATTTAATATGAAGCATTTTTTCAATAATGGGCCATATGTTATTCAAACCTAAATTAGTCGGGTCAGTGAGCGTTGAATATCAAATGATTTGGATCAAAACTTGAGAAATATATATATTATTAGCTACTTTGAAGAATAATAGCATATATATATATATATATATATATATATATTATATACCTCTATTATACTTATTTTATATATTTTTTGACTAGCAAATGCATTTAGTTTCTGCTGACAGGCCAATTTTATATTTTGCCCAAAAACAACTTTGTGAGGATGTTGTACCAACTACATAAAGCCATTTACTCCACAAAGGCACTCATTCAACAGCAATTAAATGAAGTAACACACGAGAAGAATCTGGCATTATAATCAATTTAGTCTGGCAAATGTTCCTCACAGTATGGAACTAATTTATTACGAAAACAATAGACCAGCGTAGTTACAAATGAAGGTATCACTAATGGCCACGCATAAACGCATAAAATTAAATGTACATAAAGATTCTAACTTTTAACTCCTATATAAAGAACAAGAATGAAGTTTAAATTTAAACTTTTGTCTACACCATTGAATGATAAGGACAACCAATTTCACACTCATCAATCCTCTTTTATCTGCTCCCAAATTTCTACAAAATCGTACCTAAACGAAATGATAGATATTTATGAAAAGTCTTCATTGATTCTTCTAAATCAGTAAATGTTTTCAAATTTCATGCATATATTTCTTGTTTCATACGAGGGATAAAGAATAATTAATTCTTGGACCAAATTTAAGAAGAGTTTTTCTTATATTTGATTGGTAGAAAATTGTGGTATAATTAATTCTGGGATTCAAGAATTTTTTGTATACCCATAAAAAGGTGGAATAACTAATCCTGGGATAACTTCTTTCTTTTGACTACTAAATTGTGAGTTTTTGGCCAATATTATCCCTCTTATCTTTGATGATAGGTTTATTTTGGTCCCTCAAATATAACCCTGGGTAGATTTAGTCTCTTAAGTATGCTAAAGTGGAGTACATTTAGTTTCACTGATAGAATATGTCCAAGATCAATTATGATGTTTATTTCGGCACTCACCATCTTTTTAATTTACTTATTAAAAATATTTTGTAAACCAACACCTACTAATAGTACAATGCTAATAAATTTAAGATTTTAATGTTGTAACATTTACTTTTAAAAATTTCGGTTGTTTTTTTTAAAAGAAAAGTTAAATTTTGAAAAAATTAGAGCTACCAAGATCATTTCTAGGCATATTATTGAAGCAAGCGAATAACTAAATTGTATTATCACTTTAGCCCCAGAAACTATTTACATTTAATAGCCGAAAAAGTATATAAGCTTTGTATAATTTTTGTATATTAACATATAAAATGTATATATACACAAAATAATATAAAAAATTTACATATTTTTCGGCTATTATTTTTACAACGGCTATACAGTGTCATTTTCTCATTGAAACTTGCACGGAAGGAGATACTTCCAAGGTCAAAATTTTAGAAGACATCGTCTAAAAATGAGGAAATAAAGTGATAATTTGTGTTATCTAATAAAAGAAGAGGAAACGTTTTGCTTCATAGCAAGATTTGCTTCATGAATTAGAGTTGATTACCACCATTAGTTTTTGAATATATTCTACAGTGAGATTAAAGGTGCTACATTTTGGCATACTTAAGAGACTAAACATGCTCAGGGTTATATTTGAGGGACCAAAATATACATGCTCAAAGATAAGAAATAATATTGGCCAAAAAAATTGCCATTAAATTTCATATTAAACTGAAAAACGAGAGAAATTATCTATTTATTGTCCTTTATATTTCTCATCTTTAGGCAGTCCTAATCTTATGTATTTCACATATCGTAATTAATATACATCAACGAAAAACCAATATTCATTACGGAAGAATATTTTATGACATCGTAAATATAATGGCCTAAAATCAAGACCCTTTATTCTGTAAGGCAGCCAGAAGATAAGAGAACACAATATAAGTACAATAAATGAACTTGGGTACTCCCACAGATAGGAAAAACATCTGTCCTTACAAATATTTATGTTTTTTTAGGATTAGTTACCTCCTATAGCAAATATTATATTGATGTCTTATTTATTTTGTATGAGCTATAATTCGACCTTATAAAGTTCAGTTTATAAATAATACATCAATCGCTCCCCTTGGCCCAAATGCGCATGACAAACATCGATGTCGTCCCCAATTGGGCGTAGACGCCATAAGTGGTAAGGCCGTCCTCGACCATAGACTATCGTCCATAGCCGCCTAAAGCTCTTTTGTCGGAGACGACACCCCATTGGTACGCCCACAACAGTTTCACGACACGGATTCGATCCCCAAAAAAAGTCAACTATCTCACTTAAGACCTATAAATACCGAAGCAATCATGGGAAAAAGGGTTCCACTCTCTCCCCATGGGGCTCTAAGAAATACAGAGTACAATACAGAGTGAGAATCACCATCAATAATAGAGGATAACATTAGATCTATGAAAACATGATTGTAAGGATCTGAACCTCTTCATGGAGAGGCAGATTAACCCATCATTATGAATAAAAATCACTAAACATCCCCTATTATCACTACATATATCTCCATTGTCTTTTTCCTTTATAAAACTTCAGATATGTTACGACCTGCTATGATTGGCCCTCTAGTTTTAATAATTGTTTTGAATTCATAAATATCCATAAGCATTTATGGTCGAACAATTTGGCGCCGCCTGTGGGGATTTCATAGAAAGATCGCATAGCTTTTCTTGAAGTCAGAAACAAAGGGAAAACAATGAACGAAGGGTTAGAAACCCAATCAGAGCAAACCTGGTTCATCTTAATACTCGGGCTATGAGCCCTCGACTCACAAGAATCAACAAAGTTCAACTACGGTTGAACTGGGACTCAGGCCACGAGCCCTCGCCAATTTAATTCAACCTCGGTTGAAGTAATACTCGGGCTATGAGCCCTCGACTCAAAAGAATCAACAAAGTTCAACTACAGTTGAACTGGGACTCAGGCCACGAGCCTTCGCCAATTTAATTCAACCTCGGTTGAAGTAACACTCGGGCTATGAGCCCTCGACTCAAAAGAATCAACAAAGTTCAACTACGGTTGAACTGGGACTCAGGCCACGAGCCTTCGCCACATTAATTCAACCTCAGTTGAAGTAACGGTCGGGCTATGAGCCCTCGACTCAAAAGAATCAACAAAGTTCAACTACGGTTGAACTGGGACTCAGACCATAATCCTTCGCCAAAGTAAATTCAACAACAGTTGAAGTACGCTCGGGCTACGATCCCTCGACGCTAGAAAAAATCAAATCAAGAAAAGTTCAATTACGGTTGAATTGGGACTCAGGCCATGAGCCTTCGCCAAAGTAAATTCAACAACAGTTGAAGTAACGCTCGGGCTACGATCCCTCGACGCTAAAAAAAGTCAAGCAAATTTCAATTACGGTTGAACTGGGACTCAGGCCATGAGCCTTCGCCAAAGTAAATTCAACAACAGTTGAAGTAACGCTCGAGCTACGATCCCTCGATTCTAAAAAAATCAAGCAAAGTTCAATTACGGTTGAGCTGGGACTCGAGCCATGAGCCTTCGCGAAAGTAAATTCAACAACAGTTGAAGTAACGCTCGGGCTACGATCCCTCGATGCTAAAAAAATCAAGCAAAGTTCAATTACGGTTGAACTGGGACTCAGGCCATGAGCCTTCGCCAAAGTAAATTCAACAACAGTTGAAGTAACGCTCGGGCTACGATCCCTCGACGCTAAAAAAAGTCAAGAAAAGTTCAATTACGGTTGAACTGGGACTCAGGTCACGAGCCTTCGCCAAAGTAAATTCAACAACAGTTGAAGTAACGCTCGGGCTACGATCCCTCGACGCTAAAAAAAATCAAGCAAAGTTCAATTACGGTTGAACTAGGACTCATGCCATGAGCCTTCGCCAAAGTAAATTCAACAACAGTTGAAGTAACGCTCGGGCTACGATCCCTCGACGCTAAAAAAAGTCAAGCAAAGTTCAATTACGGTTGAATTGGGACTCAGGCCATGATCCTTCGCCAAAGTAAATTCGACAACAGTTGAAGTAAAGTTCGGGCTACGAGCCCTCGACGCTAAAAAATCAACAAAAGTTCAACTACGGTTGAATTGGGACTCGGGCTATGAGCCTTCGCCAATAAAGGATCAACGACGGTCGAAGTAAAACTCAGGCCGAGAGCCCTCGGTCCGCGACAACCGGTGATCACGCCGGCATAACAAACAGAGAATGAACAAAAAGAAAAAAAACAAAGCGGGAAAATCCCCCCCCCCCCAATTCCAAATTAAAATAGATGGATACGAGCTATGCCCGTCCGCCCTGAAAAAATAACAGTCCAAAACTAACAACAACAATCAATCAAATAAAAAATGGCCATATCACGACAACAAGAAAAAGAGAAGAAAAAAGAGACAAACTAATCATCAATCAACTGAGGGTTGCCAGCAACGCCGTCCGCCCAGATTCCATCATCACCGGCCTCCGCCGCTCCGTCCTCATATCCGCCTGCATCGGCACCAGCACCGCCCGCTTCGGCCCCCGCTCCACTTCCACCAGCTCCTGCTGTACCTCCGACATTAGTAGCTCCGACCCCGATCCCTCCAAGGATATCATCATTATCAGGCGTTGCGGCATCAAAGCCGCATTCCTCACGAGCCTCTCGCGCCTTCTGACGTGCCTGCTCAAATGCTCCTTCAGTGATCAGGCCGGCTTCAAACAAATGCTTGTATATGTCTCGCTGCGCTTCGGCAAAGACCCAAGCTTCACGAGAACTACCCAAACACGTGGACTGCTCCTGGACACGCCAGTTTTCCTGCTCAAGAAGCGCTATTTGCCCCGCGGCCTCCTGAGCATTCCCCTCCAACGCCCGGATCCGCTCCTCGAGGCTGTTCTCCCTGGAGGCGGCAGCGGCCCTGATCGCCGACAGCTGAGAATCGTTAGCTTGGATAATCCCTCAAGCTCAGTCACTCTGGAAGAAGTCTCGACCAGCCTACGCCTCAAGTCGGCCGATTCCCCCTCCACAGCGGCAACCTTTCAGCTCCACTCTGAGGTAACCACCGTCACCTTGGCCAAACACTAGCGCTCGCTCTCCAAGGATGCCCCTCTCGCGGCCTCTAGCTCGTCGTTCGCCTGACGCAGCCGCCCCTCCAAGGCCTCAATACGGTCGAGCGCCTGATCCTTTTGTAACTCCGCTCGCGCTAGATCCCCGACCAACTCCTGGTTGTAGGGATCGACCCTCAAGCGCTCCTCGAGCTCCCTGCATTTGAGCCGCAAATGGCGGCACCTCTCGAGAACCCGGAGGAGAACCCCGACTCGGACATTGGTCCGACGCAGGCACTCTACCTGCAGTAAAAAGGCCTGCGAAACAAAATACATATAAATGTGGAAGAGTTAAGAACGGAAACTTGAAGGAAACAAAAAGACGTTACGAGGAAATAACCAGTCTGGAACGCATACCTTCATGCCCAACGACACCACCTCGTTCATTAAACTAACGTCCGCCACCTCCCTCAGCGACTGGTTCTCCACATAAGAACACAACTGGCCCAGCGGCGGCACCATGGAAGCATCCCTCAGTAATACATTTTCATCTGCGGGAATTTCGATCACCCGCGGCCTCCCGTCTGGATGGACGATCGCTCGCGTGATCCCATCACAGAACATGCAAACGTCCTCAGAATCCAGGTCGGATCCAGACGAAGATACCTCCCCTGTCGCCCACGTCCCTGTAGACGGGGTGTTGTAGTCTCCAAGGTCCACAACCACCCTCAAAGGCTCGCCCGCCTCAAACCTATGAGTGGAAGACTGGGCAGTGGGGGCGGCACTCCCTTCCCGCTCTTCCCGAGCCCTCAACTCATCCGGCGCGCCCGTTGGGGTCCGCGCCAACTCAACAATCTCCCTCGCCTTATAAGGCGGCGGAGGAGTCACAGCTACCTCCTCATTTGCAACCGGTTGTACCTCCGGAGGAGCCTGAGGCGGAAGGATCCGCCACGTGACCAAGGATCTCTCCTCTTCATCTCGAGAAGGTGATGATTCTCGGGAGCGTACAACTCCCGACGTACTCCCGCCTTCGAGCCTTGGGCGAGCAGGCGAAGGGGCAGCTACGGAATCAACGGAGACGGCCCTGGGAGCCCGAGCGGCCGCAAGTTTAAAGAACCTGGCGATCACCCCATGTTGCCGAAATACGGAAAGAGGGGCCCTGCCACAACTTACCCGTCCTGCAAGAATAGAAGATAAATCAGCATTGAATTATGGCGACGGCCAAAGTACGGGCACGCCCCGTTGATAAAAAGAAACTTACCTACGACCAGACTATGGCCGTATCTCCTCGAGAAGGACGCCCACGAGCGAATTCCCTTAGTATGCGGAAGGACAGCTTCCAACTATCTGGCAGGCCAGTGAATAGAGGCAGGGGCGACCTGTCAGCAGCGAAAACAACCAAACGGCCGTCAGTCGAGGGACAAAAGTAAAATACGATTCCAGCCCCCCCCATTCTTCAAAAAAAAAGAGATAACAAGAAGACTCACGAGCATGGTTCCAGGCCTCCGGAAAGCCCGAAGGGGACGCCACCAGATGACTGGTCCGGACGTAGAAAAATTGTTCATATTGGCGAGGCTCGACCTCGTCGTCCAAGGCCGTCACCAATCCCTGCCACCCGCGCGAAACCATCCGAATCATGCTCCCCCGAGTTCGTTGAGGAGCGAAAAGAGCAAGGACGTGCTAGAAAGTGACCAATCTGCCGGCTAACTCCGAGAGCTTGAGCAGCATGGCCAAAAGCCTATACACGAGACAGGGTAAGCTACCCCGGACAGACGCCGTAGTATCGGCAGAAGTCGACTAGTAAATTAGGAAGGGGCATCATGAACCCCAACCTGAGCGGGAAAGAATAGAACACACAGAACCCCGGATGGTCGGTGTGCACCCTGTCCCCGGGCCGGGCTAATATAATGTCAGCATGGGGAGGGAATAAGCCCCTGCGCGCGCAGCTGGGCCATGCTCACCTCTCCCATCATTGGGGCCTCGTTGACATGCTCAGCACCGCCATCCGCGGTGAAATCCACCGCCAAGCTTCCTGCCCCTGGAAGTATATCGTCAATCGAAGGCATCCTCTCAATGTCATTCCGGTCAGCCGCCGGAAGCACAGGGGACAATCCCTCAATTACCGGAGATTCTGCGGGCAACACCACCGCGAGACCGTCACGAGAAGGAAGGCCAGCCATTTTACTAGGGTCACCGGGAGGATTGGGAGAAGAACTGGGAAGTATGACTAAGAACGGGAAGCTATTATGCCACAAAAAATCAAGATTACCTGAGAACTTGCTAGAGAGAAAAACGATCAACAGAGCGAAGAACAAAGATATGTGTGACATATCAGGCCCTCTTATAAAGAAAAATCGAATCAAAACCTCGGAAAACTGACTGGCGCCATTTAATGCGAATCCCAACCGTCAGAAACGGTTCGACTTTCATCGAAACCGTCGCTTCCACGATCGAAATCGGGGGGTGTGCGCCGGAACATGAGCCGTCACTACAAGTACTCCCCGTATGGCGTCGTACCGGCCAAACCCCCATAGGGCGGGAGCGCCTTCAGAATCCCCGCGCGACGAAGAGGCGTTCTGGGAGGTCGTCGTACCCTCAATCAAAAGGAGACTTCGTATAAACTGTCATATCCGCTCATCCCGGTCTGTCTCGACGTAACCGCGATAAGCGGAGGGACTATATGTATGAGCTATAATTCGACCTTATAAAGTTCAGTTTATAAATAATACATCGATCGCTCCCCTTGGCCCAAATGCGCATGACAAGCATCGAGGCCGTCCCCAATTGGGCGTAGACGCCATAAGTGGTAAAGTCGTCCTCGACCATAGACTATCGTCCATAGCCGCCTAAAGCTCTTTTGTTGGAGACGACACCCCATGGGTACTCCTACAACAGTTTCACGACACGGATTTGATCCCCAAAGAAAGTCAACTATCTCAGTTAAGACCTATAAATACCGAAGCAATCATGGGAAAAAGGGTTCCACTCTCTCCCCATGGGGGCTCTAAGAAATACAGAGTACAATACAGAGCGAGAATCGCCATCAGTAATAGAGGATAACAGTAGATCTATGAAAACATGATTCTAAGGATCTGAACATCTTCATGGAGAGGCAGATTAACCCATCATTATGAATAAAGATCACTAAACTTCCCCTATTATCACTACATATATCTCCATTGTCTTTTTCCTTTATTAAACTTCAGATATGTTACGATATGCTATGATTGGCCCTCTAGTTTTAATAATTGTTTTGAATTCATAAATATCCATAAGCATTTATGGTCGAACATTTTAAATAAATACCATTTAAAAAATTTATATTCTATAACTATCTTTTAATTTTTATAGTCAAATATATCCATTTATGGTTATCACTTACTTTTAAGCCATAAAATATAGAAAGAATTACAAGAAAATACACATGACTTCACACCATAACAAAATCTCTCTCAACGCCACCCTTTCTCCCTAAATACAATCTCAATTTCCTCTTCGTAATCATCATCATCACCGTGCAAAAAATTAGAAGCAACATTGAAATCTATTAATATACTTTGTTCCAATTTCAAAACAACTACTACGAATTACTGCTACTACGAAGCTAACGGATTATTGCTTGAAATCTGTGCTCAAAACAGACACTACTTTCACTTCCTTCTTTTTCTCTTTTTTTTTTTTTTTTAAATTTTATTTCTTCTACATTCTTCTTTGTTGTTGTTTGAAAGTTAAAGGTATGTTAATATTGGAGAAAGAAGAAACCAAATATGATTCTGGTAATGTGAATTGCGGGATTTGTTTTCAGCAATATATTATTTTTTTCGATCGGTACACACAACACAAGGGTTTTTGCTCGTCAGCGGATTCGCTAGAAATTAGGGTTTGTTCTTGAACAAAGACGACGGAGTTTGGGCTGAGCAACTTGATTTTTTGTTAATATATTTCAATATATTTTCAACCTATACGCTGTATTTTTAAATATTTCATTGTATTCATTATCTTTTTTCCTTCGTTGTAATTCAATGTATCTCGTTTTATTCCATTTATTTCATTGTATTCACTATTTTTTTTTACGGTATTTCAATATATCATGCTGTATTTTATGTATTTTATTATATTCATTGTCTCGCTATATGCCATGAATATATTCATAGATATTTTTTAATTAATATAATGTATGTATTAAGATGTATTATATAATTTCTCTTAAGATTGCTATATTTTTGGGGTATATTTCGGTTGAAAATCTTTTTTATAACTGGAAATACAAATTTTGTGTGTTATAATTGAGTTTGTTGAGTTATATTAGGGTTTTATTATGTTAATTGATTCACTTTCCATTTAAAAATAGCGTAATCCCCTATTTCACGTCGTGAATACAGTCGAATACATTTGTAATCTCATGTTTCACGCCATGAATACAGTCGAATATAACAAATGATTAGTTGGACTTCCCTGATTCACGCCTGTTTTTGTTATTGTATTTATGAATACAATAGTTTAAATACATCTGATACATCCTATAACAACAGAAAAAGTATCCAAAATCCGTAATATAGCAAATGATATCTATAGATAGCTAATTACCACTAAAAAAATAGTGCTTTAGAAAATTTCTCTTTTTTTTAATCTTTGTTCGGTATCTGTATTAGGTTTAACCAATTCGAATTCATGTCTCATAAGCCCCATTAAAGGCAAAAATGCTCCCGGCCAGGATATTTTCTATTCATGTAATCGCGCCCGAAATTTCTGATTTTTTTTTTAAAAAAAAAAAAATCTGTCCAACAACGACTCTTGGTGGTATTCTTACATATAGTTGTGGAATAACTAAAGGGAACATAAGTACATTACCTTGAACAACAGTTCTGCCATTGTTGGGGAAAAACATCGTTCACTCGATAGTATAGTTGACTCATAACTTTAGAATGAGTTCAATATACGACAACAATCCAATTTAATCCTACAAGTTGAGGTATCGAAAGGATAGAATTCAGTAATATAAAGGATAAATTAAAGAGCTACAATCTAAGAACATAAGTGTTTGACCAATAAATGTTAAACCAATTAATGATGAATTAAAGGGTGAATCTTAGTCAAATTTAATAAACTCTAGATCAAATATAGTAGGATATTTGCAAGATGTATAGAGCACGGGAATATTATATAGCAGATTTAATATTCAATGATTATCAATGAATATGGTAATATGAACATGCAATAAAGGTAGATAATGGCAATAAATATAATAAGAAAGGATCTACAATTCAATTATTGTATGATTGGGATGTTCATTTCTTTTGTTAGCGGCGTGGAAGGACGAGAGGGGAAAATAAATATGGAATCTTTGGATCTGGTGAACAAAGATTGAAAAACGTGTGTTTGAATAAGATAATGAGTAAACAAGATAATTTTTGTATACTCTTTCTTAGTCAACCTTCACAATTTGCTCTTATCGAAAAGTGAAGATCCCTCTATTGTTCTCTATCTCTTCCTATTTATAAGGAATATTTCCAAGAAACCTTAAAAAGTACAAAATAAGGAATATCCAAAGGAATATTTTGTGTGTCCATTTTTAAACCTATCCTGCCAATATCTCTTTACTTCAGCTGCTCGTCCCTGATAATAGTCATCTCGAAGATGACTTCTCGCAATTATACCGTGGTCAACCCCGTCCTCGATCTCGTTTACCTACTATTATCAAGTATCCAAATTTAGACTAATACAATTTGTCTCTCTGCTTGTTGAGGTCGTGGCCTTATACGTCCCTGATAGCCGGACCCTATTTGCGTCCATTACGGAGAAATTTGGTCTTGTTGAATCAGTCTCGTTGGCCGAGATTCAGAGAACAACGTATCCGGTGAGACTGCGGTTGGTGTAGCTTACGTGAGGTGACATCATGGACACGTGCGTCATTATTACGCGTCTTCTTGGTGCAACATCTCTGCATCTGCCGCTTCAATTTTGGTGCCATTGATGGTCCTTTACCCCGATTATCGCACCACCCAACCTTATAAATAGGTAGAGGGTTTTATTTTTTCGGAAATTATTGCCATTTCTCAGTTTGCATGAGCATTGTTCTTCTCTGACCTGCTTTTCCAATTTGCGTTTTCGATTTCTCGCAGCTACTTTCGTTATGGTCCTTTCTTTCTTATCTAGTTTTTATCACCTTCTTCAGACTTTGTTACATGCGTTCATTACTGAAATATGTCACAATCTCTTCATATTCATGACGAGGTTTCTGATGCCACACCATCATCGGTGGCCATTCCTCCCGACGGTGAGGAATTTATGACTAAAGAGGGCAACAGCTTCCCTACCTCGGAGGAGATAGTCCCCAAAAATCCTTTGGTTAGGAATGATTTCCCAAAGGGGCCTGCTCCTTCTCCCGCTCAGACTCTTCCTGAGACGGGACTTCCTCATATAGCCAACCTCCGATCTAAATATCGCATTCCTCCCCACGTCAAAATTGTTCCGATCGGAGATGACATTGTGAAGGTTCTTAGACCTGGATATTGTGCCTTCTATATCTATCCATTTATGATTGGTTATACTCTTCACCTCCTACTGAGGTATTTTGATACAACTACGACATCGTGATACCAGAGGGTTGGTAGGCAGGATGGACGAAAAAATGAATTGGACGTTCTGGCACAAATACTTCTTCATTAAGACTGAGCACCTGGTAGCGGTCCCGACTAGGTTTCCTAAGTAGTGGAACTATAATCGTAAGTGTCTCACTGTATGCTCGTTGTCTTCTTTGTCCTTTCATTTTTAGCTCACTTGCAACCTTCTAGTTTTTCAGCAGAGAGGCATGCGCCTTCTCATGTCTTTGATATGGAAGATTGGGTAGCTTGCGTGCTACCTCACATCATGGAAATTCATGATTAGACGTCCTTTTAAAAGTATTGGGACCCAAGATCCCATCCAGTAAGTGTCACTTTTACATCAGCTTATTGTTGTTTACTATTGCTATTTGATGGAACCTCCCTTTGGTGCTAGGTCAACAAATTTCCAAGAAAAAAGCTCCAGCGCCGCCAAGCCATTGCGTCAACAGAGATGCAATTTGCTTTAGCCGAGTTTGCTTGAGGAGGTCGTATTCAAGCTTCGCCGATGAGGGACTCCGCCCTTTAAAACAATTTTCGTGAGGGATGATATCTCTTCTCGGCCCATCTATCATATTGTAGATGAACCATCTGATGGTGAGGAGTTGTTGCCACTGATGTTGATCCTGAAAGAGTCATTGGTTTGGAAGTAGCGTATGCGTTTGCACTAGACATACATACCGGTTTCATAGTGGGTGTCGTTATGGAGAGGAGGACCTCTGGGGTTGAGGGGGATCGTAATGGCGGAGATCTTGCACAGTCCGCAGAAGGTGGCACATCATCGGTGGGTGGGAGAAATAGAGCGGACCCTACGGGGGACAACGGTTTTGGTTCGAACGTCGACCTAGAAGAGAAACGAGCCTTCTTGGATAGGAATACTCGTGTGGGGATAAGGACAGCGGGTCCTAACCGACATGTAATCATTATCGTGGGTTACGACCTTTTGGCCAACTCAGAATGGGTGGTGCCATCCTTTGCTCCCTTGTGTGCAGCTTCCGAAAACACGACACTATAAGTGATGAGCGATGCGGAGTTGCTGTTGAGTATATCTGGCATGGCTCTACGAGTAAGTACTTTTTAATGTTAGGGTTCGTTTTGCATGTGTAGTTTGCTCATACTGACTCCTTTATTTTTCATGTCAGACTCTTATTATGGGGATCGAGTGTGACCAACATGGGGGAAGGATGATCGTCTTTAAGAAGGTGACCTCCAAGTAAAAGAAGTACCATACTAAGCACCGAACTCTAGCTCACATATTTGCCCAGGATGGTGAATTTCAATTGCTTCGCGACGGCCTTATACAAAAATATAATGAGTTGAAGAAGAAAGATAAGGAGTTAAGGGAAAGGGATGATGAGAAAATGAGAGCCATCGGTAGGTGCAATGAGCTTGAGGCAGCTCTAAAGGCCAAGAAGGAAGAGCTCGAGGTTAGCAAGGGGGTGATGGATGAGAATGCTGGCCTTCAAATGTGGGCGGTGTCCTTAATGGACAAACTCAAGTAGAAAGAGGCGAGGGCTGTCAATCTAAGGGGCAAGTTGAGCGCCAAGGTCAACAAAGTGAGTCATGCTAAGAAAGGCAGAATGGACGCTATGGCTGAAGAGGCGACCTTAGAGGTGTCCTTCGTGTTTATAGGTCTGAACGGGATAATGATATGGAGACATTGGCGCTTAAGGTGGCGAGGTTAGAGGAGCGAATCTAGGCTTTGGAGGCGGAGTTGTCTGGGTTGAACAAATAGGTCATTGTCTTGAAGGCCGATGAGGTACAATGACAGTCTCAGCTATCAAAGTCTCAAACTTCTGTTGATCCTTGTATACCGCGAGAGTTATATGACACGTGGGTTCGCACCGAGGCTCAACTTGACGTGTATAAGTCTTTGAAGTCCATCGGGAAAGTATCGGAAGCAGCACATGAGGGCATCCGTGTTAAGGTGCGTTAGGCCCGTGAAGCTTGTGGATATGCCCCTGGTACGCCTGGTGGGAATGAGGATAACGTCGACGCGGATAGGCTCGCCTTTGATCCTTGGTATGATGATGAGTACGTTGATGGCGTGATGTGGCGTGAAACTGTTGTACTTAGTTTTTGTTTTGCTTTGCTGTTTTTGTGAGGGCATTTTTGAACCCTTTGTAAAAAGTATTGTAATTCGTCAACTCAAATGGAACAGTTCCCTTTTTGCTATGTATTTTTTTATTTCCTTTCCCTTCTCTTTTTGTCGTGTGGGGAAGTTCTGATCCTTTGATGTGTTTGATATTTGATGCGGTCAATCACTAAATAACTCAACGATGGTCAAATATCATATAGTTTGAGCGAGACTGAATGTTAGATAATTCGAGCGATGTCAAATGTAAAATAATTCATGCGATACGAATGACGAATAATTCGAGCAAGTCTACTGTAAAGTGATTTGAGCGAGGTCAAATCTCAAAAAATTCGAGTGAGGTTGAATGCAAAATAATTCTAGTAAGGTCCACTATCAACAAATTCGAGCGAGGTCGAATGTGAAGTAATTCGAACAAGTCAAATGTTAAATAATTCGAGTGAGGAAAAATGTCAAACAATTCAAGCAAGGTCGAATGTAAAGTAATTCGAGCAAGTCGAATATTAAATAATTCGAGTGAGTTCGAATGACAAAAAATTCGAGCAAGTCGAATGTCAAAAAATTCGAGCGGGGTAATATGGTGGAGAGTAAAGATGTTGCTTCATTTCATTCATTGGAGAATATTACATGTTTTCTTATTTTATACATATACGGGAGAAATTCTTGTATACCTAGTCCCTTCACCGTCGGCCTGGAGAAGTAATCGGCAGGCAGGGCGATGAACTATACTTGAACTTTGCAGCGTCCTCTTCGTCGCCTCATTAAAAACCTACCCGAGAAAACTCAATTGGGACAAAAATCGGATGAGGGAAAAAGAGTACGACTTGAGGGGTATTTGTTTTTCAGAAGTTGAAGTATTTAAGGTGGGCGATATTCCAATTGTTTTGTAATATCTTTCCTCCATTGCTTGCAAGTGGAATAATCCTTTGTTTGCCAGTGCCATAATTTTGTATGATCCATCCCAATTGGTTCCTAGTTTGCTTTCTCTTGACTCTTTTCTCGCATGTGTTTTGACCTTGATAACATAGTCTCTAACTTTGAGTGGTTGTACTTTGGCTTTTTTGTTGTAGTATTGTTCTGCTTGTTGTTTTTGGGCTACCATTCTTACGTAAGCCATGTATCTTCGGTCCTCTGCTTCGTCGAGGTCTTTTTTCCTCTTCTCATTAATGCTTGGTCCACTTTCATAGGAGTATCTCAAACTGGGTTCCCCGACTTCGACCAGTATCATGGCGTCAGTCCCGTAGAATAGTGAATATGCATTTCTCTGATGCTTGTCTTTGGCGTGATGTATTTCATCCATAGTCCCTTGGCTTCCTCAAGCTTTTTTTTTCATAATATTCAGTATCATTGTGTTGGAGGATTCATCCTCACCGTTACCGATAGGGTGATATGGCATGGAGATTATTCGCTTGATGTGCCATTTTTTGAAGAATTCGGTGGTCTTTTTTCAGTGAATTGGGATCCGTTGTCACAACTTATTTCTTTGGGGATGCCGAAGTGGCATACGATGTTTCTCCATATGAATGTGATAACCTCCAGCTCACGTATTTGGGTGAACGCACCTACTTCTACCCACTTGAAAAAATAGTCAATTCAAACCAAAAGAAATCTTATATTGCCTTGCCTTGCTGAGGGAGATCAACAATGTCCATTCCTCATTTGATGAATGGCCATGGAGATGTAACTGAGTGGAGGTGTTCTCCTGCATGTTGTAACATAGGAGCATATTTCTGGCACTGCTCGCATTGTTTGACGTAGTCAGCTGCTTATCTCTTCATTGTGGTCCAATAATACCTTACTCGGATGAGGCACGTGACTAGGGATCGATTGAATGTATAGAAGTCGTAGTAACCTTCACGTACCTCCTCGAGGAACCATCTTGTTTGGTTCGGCCCAAGGCATTTTTCCAAAGGGCCTCCAAATGTTTTTTGTATAGGTCATGGTTTATGATGATGTACCCGGCTATCTTCATTCAAAGCTTTTTGGCTTCCTCCTTGTTCAATGGTAGCATTCCCTCTTACAAATATATTATAATACGGTTGCGCCAGTCCCAAGTTAAATTTACATAGTGTAGCTCAAGCAGGTCTATTAACGAGTGGAGGAGGGTGTTCACGTTTTCTTTTTTAATGTTTTTGGTGGTTGCTGCTAACTTGGCGAGGCCATCCACTTCGATGATTTGTGCTCGAGGTATCTGGTCAAGTAGATATTCATCGAATTCATGCAGTGGTTTATGGATCTCTACTCTTTGATTTGGAAAGTCCCTATGACTTGGTTGATAACGAGTTGTGAGTCTCATCCGAGGACAACTCATCGTGCCCTGTATTTGAGAGATAGCTTAAGTCTTGTAATTATAGACTCATACTCGGCCTCATTGTTAGTCATATCGGGATATCGTATGGATTGGAAGATTATTCACCTATTGGGACCTCGAGTACGAGTCCCAGTCTAGATCCCGATGTGTTAGATGCACCATCAGTGTATAGGACCCATAGGGCGGGTAGCCCAGGGGAGGTACGAGAAGATTCCTGCTCATTATTTTGGCGCTGAAATCGGCAACAAAGTCGGCAAGCACCTATGATTTTATTGGTGTTCACAGGTGATATGTTATATCGTGCTGGCTTAATTCTATGGCCCACTTGGCCAATCTCCCCGATAGTTCGGGTTTATGTATGATGCTTCGTAGGGGGAAGGACATCACCATCGATTTTTGGTGGCATTAAAAATAGGGTCTAAGCCTTTGTGAAGCTATAACCAATGCTAAGGCAAATTTTTTGAGGTGGGGATACCTCATTGCGGCGTCGACCGGGGTTTTGCTAATATAATAGATTGGATATTACATACATTGTAGCTCACAAACTGCTAGCAGACACGACTTGTCTGCCAGTAAAACAGAAGCTCAGGAAATTCAAACCCGACATAAGTTTGAAAATCAAAGAAGAGGTTACTAAGCAAGTCAAAGCCAAAGTTATCAGGGTAGTGGAATAACCAACATGGTTAGCCAAACATTGTTCCAGTACCAAAGAAGGATGGGAACAAAATCTGTGCCGACTACCGGGATCTCAATCTGGCCAGTCCCAAAGATGACTTCCCCTTGCCAAACACACACATTCTTATCGACAACTGTGCCAAGCATGAGTTGTAGTCCTTTGTTGATTGTTTTGCCGAGTATCGTCAGATATGGTTGGATGAGGAGGATGTAGAGAACGGCTTTCATTACACCGTGGGGAATGTATTGCTAAAAAATGATGCCATTCGGATTAAAGAATGATGGCGCCACCTACATGAGAGCTATGACTACTATCTTTCACGACATGATACACAAGGAGATCGAGGTGTATGTGGATGATGTCATAATAAAATCCAAGAAAGTCGTTAATCATATGGAAGATCTGAGGAAATTCTTCAACAGATTTAGAAGGTACAATTTGAAACTGAATCCCGGTAAGTGTGTATTTGGGGTTACTGCTGGAAAATTACTAGGTTTCATTGTAAGTCGTCGAGGAATAGAATTAGACCCATCAAAGATCAAAGCCATCCAAGAATTGCCACCAGCGAAGAACAAAAATGACGTGATGAGTTTCTTGGGAAGACTTAATTATATCAGCCGGTTCATAGCTTAGTCCACAATCATTTGTGAACCCATCTTTAAAATGTTAAAGAAAGACGCTGGTACTAGAGGGACTGACGATTGTCAAAATGCCTTCGATAGAACCAAGGAATACCTGTCAATGCCACCAGTCTTGGTTCCGCCCGAGCCATGAAGGACCTTGTTGCTTTATCTCGCAGTTTTGGATGGAGCATTTGGTTGTGTTCTGGGGAATCATGATGAAACGGGAAGAAAAGAGCAAGCCATCTACTATCTCAGTAAGAAATTTACCCCGTACAAGGCCCAGTATTCCTTATTAGAGTGCACTTGTTGTGCTCTGACTTGGGTAGCTTAAAGGGTACTAATTCGAACTTATCGAAATAGTATTCTGTCGTTGTTCGATTGAGGTTGAACTTTTCTTTTGGCGAAGGCCCCTGGCCTTAAAGGGTGTTATTTTGAATTTATAAAAATATTAGCCCATCGTCATTCGATCGAAGTCGAACTCTTCATTCTGGCAAAGGCCCTTGTCTTTAAAAGGTTCTATTTTAAACTTTATCAAATTATTAGCTCGTCGTTGTTCGATCGAGCTCGAACACTTCTTTCGGTGAAAGCCCTTGGTCTTAATAGGTGCTATTTCAAACTTATTGAAATAGTAGGCCATCATCGTTCGATCGAGGTCGGACTCTTCATTTGGTGAAGGCCCTTGGCCTTAAAGGGTGTTATTTTGAATTTATCGAAATAGTATCCCGTCGTCGTTCAATCGAGGCCGGGCTATTCTTTTGGTGAAGGTCCTTGGCCTTAAAAGGGTTCTATTTTGAACTTATCGAAATAGTAGCCCGTCGTCGTTCGATCGAGGTCGAACTCTTCATTCTTGCGAAGGCCCTTGACCTTAAAGGGTGCTATTTTGAACTTATCAAAATAGTAGCCCGTCGTCGTTCGATCGAGGTTGAACTCTTCTTTTGGCGAAGGCCCTTGACCTTAAAGGGTGCTATTTTGAACTTATTGAAATAGTAGTCCGTTGTCGATTGATTGAGGTCAAACTCTTCATTTGGCAAAGGCCCTTGGCCTTAAAGGGTGCTACGTCGAACTTATCGAAATAGTAGCCCATCATCGTTCGATCGAGGTCGTACTTTTCTTTTGGCGAAGGCCCTTATCCTTTAAGGGTGATATTTTGAATTTATCAAAATATTTACGCGTCGTTGTTTGATCGAGGTCGAACTCTTCTTATAACGAAGGACCTTGGCCTTAAAAGGTGCTATTTCGAACTTATCGAAAAAGTAGCCCATCGTCGTTCAATCGAGGTCGAACTCTTCTTTTGGCAAACGCCCTTAGCCTTAAAGAGCGCTATTCGAACTTATTGAAATAGTAGCCTATCGTCTTTTGATCGATATCAATCTCTTCATTCTAGCAAAGGCCTGTGTCCTTAAAGGGTGCTATTTCGAACTTATCAAAATAGTAGCCCGTCGTCGTTTGATCGAGGTCGAACTCTTCTTTTGGCAAAGGCCCTTGGCCTTAAAGGGTGTTATTTCGAACTTATCGAAATAGTAGCCCATCATCGTTCGATCGAGGTCGAACTTTTCTTTTGGTGAAGGCCCTTGGCCTTAAAGGGTGTTATTTTGAACTTATCAAAATAATAGCCCGTCGTCGCTCGATCGAGATCGAACTTTTCTTTTGGCGAAGGCCTTTGGCCTTAAAGAATGTTATTTCAAACTTATCAAAATAGTATTCCATCGTCATTCGATCGAGGTCAAACTCTTTATTTGGCGAAGTCTCTTGGCCTTAAAGGGTGCTATTTTGAACCTATCAAAATAGTAACCTGTCGTCGTTTGATCGAGGTCGGACTCTTAATTTAGCGAAGGCCCTTGGCCTTATAGGTTACTATTTCAAACTTATCAAAATAGTAGCTCATTGTCGTTCGATCGAGGCCGAACTCTTCATTCTGGTGAAGGCCCTTTCCTTAAAAGGGTGCTATTTTGAACTTATCAAATTAGTAGCTTGTCGTCATTCGATCGAGGTCAAACTTTGCTTTTGGCGAAGGCCCTTGGCCTTAAAGGGTGCTATTTCAAACTTATCAAAGTAGCAGCCCTTCGTCGTTCGATCGAGGTTGAACTCTTTTTTTGGCGATGGCCCTTGGCCTTAAAGGGTTCTATTTTGAACTTACCAAAATAGTAGCCCCTCGTCGTTCGATCGAGGTCGAACTTTTCTTTTGGCGAAGGCCATTGGCCTTAAAGGGTTCGATCGAGGTCAGACTCTTCTTTTGGCGAAGGATCTTGGCCTTAAAGGGTGCTATTTTGAACTTATCAAAATAGTAGTCCATCGTCGTTCGATCGAGGCCGAACTCTTTATTCTAGTGAAGGCCTTTGGCCTTAAAGGGTGCTATTTCGAAGTTATCAAAATAGTAGCATGTCGGTGTTCGATCGAGGTTGAAATCTTCTTTTGGCGAAGGCCCTTGGCCTTAAAGGGTGATATTTCAAACTTATTAAAATAGTAGCCCTTCATCATTCCATACAGGTCGAACTCTTCTTTTGGCGATGGCCCTTGGCCTTAAAGGGTACTATTTCGAACTTATCGAAATAGTAGTCCGTATCATTCAATCGATGTCGAACTCTTATTTCGGAGAAGTCCCTTGGCCTTAAAGGGTGCTATTTCAAACTTATCGAAATAGTAGGCCATTGTTAGTCCCAGTTTTTGATGAATCATTCCTTTTGGTTTTGGGGGAGTCCTAGTTCGTTTGACAATGTTTCCACCGGAGGGTGCAACGTTCTAGAATACGAATGTTGCTATTTCTCTTAGGTTTGTTTTGTGCACACATTACAATTTCCTTGTCTGACCCCCACCCTCCGGCTTGGAGGTATTACCGGCGGGTAGTATTACAGTTTTTTTGCAGTGGTTTTTCCTCCTTTAATTGAGGTGCTTCTTTATTCGTTCACTTGCGCGGCCTTTGTGTTCCTACTTTAGCAAAGCAGAAGGTGAATAAGAATGGTACTTTCATTGCCTCCATCCGGTAGTCCAATAGAGGATAACATGTGGTAGCGTTGTTCGTCTTCTTTGGCATATCGATGGTGGATGGGAAAAGATTTACAAGTTTGGTGATTTTGCTTGGCTTTCCTCCCCTAATGCAATGCGCCTTTGTCCCGCATGGGCTATGTTTTTTTTTGCACTCCTTTCAGTAGGTGATCGTATCTCTTGTCTTTGATTTGGGAGAGACTAAGATTTTTCACTAAGAAATCCCCACAGACGGTGCCAAATTGTTTGATTGAAAAGATATCAAAATCGTTTTGAATAAATCAATCAAAGAAAATAAAAGAGTAAATCTTAGTCAAGCATAATAAACTCCAGATCAGAGAACTGATAATATAAATAGTGTATATGATGAAAGAAATACAGTAGATCTTATTAACATTATACATTGAGACTCCCATCGATCGATGTAGGAGGTAACTTTACATATTATTCTTTGGTGTATTATTTCTCTCCTAAGAAGATTACAAAAAAATGAGGGATCTAGAGAGAACAGGGGGAGAGAGCCCTAATCAAATGTTTTTCCTCACTATATATAGTCAAGGCACCTTTGCCCTTTACTTGGATCGACGCCCTCTTGCCTCCAATGTGTCTTGGTCTTCTCTTTAGGTGCTGCTCTTTTCGATTCGACGGATGTCGGGAAAGGGATGCGGAGTGGGCTATGTCATCCTTCACTGCCCGGTCACTTAGAAGGGACGTTGGTTAGTTCGGTCATGACGGTCAAATTTTGACCAATATAGTGACGAGTTAGATGAAGGGTAGATGAAGGCCTAAGAAGAGCTGGGGTGAGGTGATTAGGCAGGATATCACTCTGCTCCAGCTTACCGAGGATATAGACGGAGCCGGGATTTCTAATTTACGGGTTTGAAATTTTAATTGCTTTAAGTTATTGGGTTCTAAATTAATAATTCATATATATTCAATAAATTTCTATGACAAATACAAAGTTCAAACCAATGCTACTGGTTCGGCTGAACCCGCTCTCAACTCTCTAACTCCATCCCTGCTCGAGGAAGCAGGGAGGTCAAAATTTAGGTTGGTGGGTTGATAGACAGTCTAGTGTTTTGCCTTGTCTTACCATTAGTACTAGGGTCACTTCCTATTCCTAGTCCCTTATTTCTATATGGTATGTCCGTACTAGCAGCATGATTGGCACTATTCTTATAGTTTCATATTTCTAGATCTATGTCATTATTCATTGTATTATTTACTTATATTGTCTTATTATATTGTTGTTGCTATTATTTCTTTATTGCTCCATTTTAACATTCTTGTGCCTAGGGTCTTTCGAAACAACTTTTCTACCTTCATAGGCAGGGGTAAAATCTACATACACACTACCCTCTCTAGACTCAAATTGTGGGATTGTGCTAAATTAGTGTTGTTGTTGTGGTGTCATCTGACCACGTTTTGTTGAAAAAACTTCACAAAAAAATTCCATAAATACGTATATTAGAAAACAACAATTTGGGCAAGTAGCAAATTCTTAAAACCTTTTTTACTAAACATTGAACAAGTTATCTTATAATTATGTTTTCTATACGTGAAATCAATCAAAAGTAATGTATATGAAGTAAAAATTACAAGTAGATTACAAGAATGAGTATTTATTATTTGGAGTACTAATAGATTCTAGCACTAGTATATAACTTACGAGGACTTAAGAGTGTACAATTTGATGAAGAGAGAGAGAGAGGGAGAGAGTTCATCAAACGGACAAGTTGGCGAGAGTGGGAATCCTCTCTGGCTCTCTCTCTCTCTCTCTCTCTCATCCTTACTTTTCCTCACAAAAACATCTCATATTCTCTCTTCAATATATGTGAGGCTTAGGGTCGTACCCTCCGCTTTCCTTTCCCTCTTTCCCAAACGCAGAAACAGAAAACAGCAAAGCAAACAAACAAGAGAAAAAAAAACCCAAAAAACCCATTTTTCTCAAACCCTATATTTATCATCATATAGACTAAGAGAAAAACTCACAATACAACAAAACCTTAAAGAGTGATTTTTGAGGTTGCAAAATCCATTGTGTTATTCTCGATTATCTTGAGATCTTGTTCCATCCTTAAAGGTAAAAATTATTAAGGAAAAAAAAAACAAGAATTAAATACCCAACTTCATTAATTATAATTTCAGCTTTAAAAAGTTTACCCATTTATATATTTTTACTAAAATGGGCATTTTTTTTAATAAAAAAAGATGATTTTTTTGGGGTCAAAAGGGTGTTGAATTTTCACTTTGATTCCTTAAAACTTCAATAAAGATTTCATTTTTATTGGATTTTTTTGGGGTAAATCTTAGATTTTTCTTCTGTTCTTGGGTGCTGAAATGATCTTCTGATGGAATTTCTTAGGGTTTTGAAATCGGATCGGACACGGGTCAAGCTCCAACTGATTAGGGTTTTGATCAGGGTTCTCAGTGTTAATATCAGCTTCTTGTTGAGCTTCAGATCAGAGCAAAATATGATTTTGGGGGGATAATTTGAGCCTAATTGGGAATTGAATGATAGAGATTTTTTGGGTATGGAAGAGGACTGTATATTATACTAGCAGCAATGGAGAACTATTAAAGCAAAGGAAAAAGAAAAGGAGAATTGATAAGTGAAAGGTTTTTGGGTTCTTAAGTGAAAAAGGGTTGTTGTGTTTCCTCATCAGTTTTGCTATTTTAGTGTAGGGGATGTTTATGTTAATTGGTTTTTGTAGTGATATGCAAGAAGAGGTGATGGTTGTAAACTTTTGGTTTTCTAAACAAGATAAAGGATCAGATTACTTTGGAGAATTCTCTTTCCTAAGAAAACCATTTGGATTGACATAGTTCTTGAAAAATTTATTTGTTGCATTACCATCTTGAGTTATTGTGGTCTTTTTGTATTTTAGCTACGTGATATTAGATTCGAGTTACTTGAAGGGGGGTTTCTGACTACTTAAGTTTATCACATTGGATATTTGAAGTGAAGAGCTTGTTTAATTTAAGTGGGGTTTTGGACTGATTGAGTTAGAATTAAATGGAGGTGAGTTGAAGTTGGAAAGTAATGTGGGGTCATGGTGATTGTACAAGAGTCTAGTTGCTTGTTACTGGAACACTGCTGTGAGAAAGTAACTGAAGGACACTGTTTCCGTAACAGCGCATTTTTAGCTCGGAGTAAAATTCTGTGCCATGTCTCGTTGCTTTCCATTTCCACCACCAGGATATGAAAAGAAGCCTAGACCGGAGGACGGGAACTTATTAAAAGAGGTTTGTTCAAGTTAACACATTATGTTGAAATTTTTTTGTTATTCGAATAATTTCGTGATGGTCACTTCATTATAAAGAGTTTAGGTGCATGGACATCTTCCAATGGAATGTTTTTTCCGAAGTAGTACCAGCAATGAGATAACTGGATTAGCCTTTTTTGCTGGAAAATAGGGCCCTTGTCAAATCCGAATTTATTATTTTGTTGTCTTTGGTCATGTTAAGTGCAATGATAAAATGGTAATTTCATTTAATTACTTGGAATTTTGGAGTATGAAGGATACTTTAAACATCATTAGTGTCATTGGATTAATATGTATGGAGACGACTTTTTTGAAGCACTGCTCAGAGATATAGGGCAATTTTGGTTAAGAGAGATGGGTCGAGATATGTTTGTTTTTTGGTCCAGATTAGCGATGATGTGTCCCTTTATTCTTTTTTTGGGTCATGTTTTAGTAATCTTTTTTGGGGAATTTAAGTTTTTTTATTATTATATGAAAATGGATTCTGGCTTTAAGATGAGGTTGGCTAATGAATTCAAGAAAAAACCCTAAGTTTCGTTGGATAATCCTGCAGTCCATGCTTCTGTTAATTGACATCTAGGATCTTTTTCGTTATGAGCATGTTAAAGTTGCTCATTGAGTTCTGGGAAAACTCATCAGACGTTGTATTCATTGCTTAGTTTTATCGCTGGTGCAAAGAATACAAGAAAAAGAGAAATTTATTGGTCAGTCTTACAAGAGAAACTTGTTGGTCAGTCTTACCGTAAGCACCTTTCGTGTGAAGGGATTAAGTGCACCATGATTCTCTGTGTAGTGGATATTTCAGCAGCATGATGTATCTCTATTATAACTTCTTTGAAAAGTAACCTTCCTGTAGAACTTACTTACGATGTTGGGGATGTTCCTTTTGAAGACCTTAAATCTTTTGAAGAATGCCTTTATATTTCTGGCAACCGAGCAAATACAACCCCAGTTTAAACGGCTTCGTATTAATTGCTGATAGGTATGAACATTTCCTCTTCTTTTTTTTTCTTTTAATAAATATTTTAAATGTGCTGCTAAAGTTTAAATGAATGACATATTTACTGATAAGAAAGAAAAGTTTAAATGAATTACATATCACTGCCTGGCCATTTTGCTTTATGTAAGACATGCTTTTGACATCTTCTTTCACAGGCTACTTGAGCAGTTGAGCTCTATGTGTTTCATAAAATCTGTAATATTTGGTTAAACAGAGAAGAAAGATGAGATTTTGAGATTGAATTGTTTGATATTTTCTCAAGCATGTTTGGATTTGTATAGTGTTTACAAGTAAGTATGCTTTATGTTGTTCTTATTCCTAATTAATCAATTAGAAGATCCTATACTTTAATTAGAAGGAATTGACTTTTTCCATATTTACGAGTTCCTAACATTCTTAACACCACCCCTCAAGTTTGGATCATACATATTTGGATGATCCTAACTTCTTTCAAATATACTCAATTTGGTGCAACATTGTAATTTTGTACGAATATTTGCTCATTGATCATTGAGTTGAGAAGCCTTTAGCAGTTCATCACAATTCAATCTTTTGTTAAATAAAATGACTATCTATTTCTAAATGCTTCGTAAATAAAATAATGTTTAATGCAGCTGATTGTTGCAGACATTTGTTGGTTCATCTTCTTTGCACCTCAACTCTTGGAGAAGTTGTTTTAGCATTATAAGATCAGATGTAACCACAGTCAATGCTCGGCACTCTGTTTTGCATTTGATCCAGCTAATCTTGCTTTTTTGCTTTTAAAGATATTAGATTTTCCTCTTTTAAAAAAGAAAAAAGAAAAAAGAAAAAAAGAAGATATCCTCCTATTAGTTAGAACATGATACTGTCAAGCGGATTGTCAGTCCGAAGGAAATCATGCTTTGTCTGCATCAGAATACCTAAGAATATTTGTATAACTCCTATTCTCATACGGAAGATGTTGTCCTGGCAAACCCTTGTTATACCTTAGAATGTGAATTAATGCATTAAAATGATCACAAGGAGCTTGGCGAAATTAGCTTACACTTGCAACAAATGACATATCAACTGGTGTGATCATAAGATATTTGAGCTTGCTAACTAGTCTTTAATAACCACTTGAATCAAATTGATGTACTAACAAATGGTATTTCCCATTGTCTTTTAAGTCTTAATAGTATTATGTAATTGATTGATTAGATCTTCAGTATGCTACATCATTCCTCTCTTTTTTTTCGATTTGGTGTCCTTGTTAGATGTTCTCTGAAACTCCTACTCGTTAGGATGATGTGGAGAAGAACAAGTTTCTTAAATCTCCTTGTTGAACGTTTGTCCTGACCTGAAAATGTTTTTACTTCTATTGATTATCTGAAACCATTTTAGGTGATAATATGACTGTTGTTTCGAGGACTAGAATACGTGATAATGGAAAATATTGTCGGGTTTTTGTTTCCTTTAAAAGCATGAAGGATAGAACCTGGAGCATAATTACTTTACCTTATCAAGAAAGGACGTATGTTTTAGTAAAACTAGCTGGACGGCTCTATTGCCTTTTGGGCTGCTTTTGAGCCCAAATCTGACATTAGGTGAATGATTTTTGTGATTGCACTTATATTTTTGTTGATTATTATGTATTACTTGGCAGTAGAGGATTTGTGTGCCTTGCCAAGATGAGGGTGAATAGTGTTTAAAGATCTCCTTTAGTATTAGTGCCTTCCCTGATAAAGGTCTCTTTTTTTTTTTGATTTGCACTGGATCTCTGAGTCTCTGAGTCTCTGAGAGCCCCGACTAATCCCGGGGGTGCACAGGCCCTTGGCAAGGAGTTTCCCGCAAGTGCACCAAGGTTAATTTAGGTTTTACCCAGTCCGATGGCTCTCAGAAATTATTTGCACCCAGTGGGTTTCGAACTTGAGACCTTGAAAGGGAGCAAACCCCAAGGCTCAAGTCTATTGCCACCAGGCCTCTATTGCCACCAGGCCAACCCCTGACGGTTTTATCCAAAAAAGGTTTCTTTTACACACCATTTCAGATTATTCTAGAATTTGAAGTGAAGCTTTTGCAAATGTTTGTTTGTGCACCCTGAGGACTTCTATTTAGTAATCTCTTATATGATCTTAACAAATAAGAGCTGTAATTAGTGTAATTAGTATTCAGTTATCACCTTTCTAGAAGCTGGCGTTGTGAGAAATTTTCTGGAGATGGATCTAGGAAAATTGGTTCTTTGTAAATTGCATCTATCGGTGGATGCAACAAGGGATTCATCTTCATGATGCAGCCAATATCTGATTGGTTTTGGTCAGCTTTTGGTGTGCGAGGGAAAGAGAGTTTTTCTTATATCTTGGGAAGAAGGATTTTCCGCCTCAGTAGAAACCTAAGCAGCAGCAAAAATAAAGGAGGAATTCCTACCTTCTTTCCTTTCTTAAGGTGGGAGAGGGGATGAAGAGATATAGTTTGGTTTACTGTCAGAGAATTAGAACATAAGAGAACTATCTTTCATTATGAAGTATGATAATATACTTGAGTTGAAAAGGTTTTGAAATCATTTTGCTAGGTTGTTCAAAGATTTTAAGTGTCCATAATAAGTTCTAGAGTGCTAAACCCGATGCCTCGACTCTCCTTCTTCTGTATGCCTAACTGTGCATCAAATCCCTAGTGGTTTCCAGTATTGTCCATTGTATCTTAAATATTCAGGACTGTCCACCACAATTGACTTGCAATTTTGGCAGTGCACTAATAAATAGTTCACGTCTTCTCTGAACGGTTGCACATGAAATGCCAGCTAACATATATTAATTTCTTTCTCTCGAGTTCTCTGCACTAGTAACACACCTCTTATCGCCATCCAAGCAAACAGACAAGCTTTCCTTGAAGCTCTCGATATCCATATTGATAGATATGGGAATCCTAGGTCTTCCCTCCTGTGTTTGAATAATTTCACTGGGACGATGATGTTGCCTTAGGGTTTCTATTTCCTCGTGTCTTTTTTCGGCTATTCCCTATTCTTGTAAAACCAATGTTTTTGCGATGTTATTTTGTACTTGCTTTTCGAACATAAATGATAAGAAGGGCTAGTTATTCTTTTGATTGCTCTATTGAAGGCCATTTGTTCTCAACTGGTGGTTGGTGTTTTTCCTAAGCAACTACTGCAATGGGCGGGTGCTCTCGTGTGTTTGTGCTCAGGTAGTCTATATCTAGAATTCCTATCTGAACATGAAACTCCTCATTGGTTTTCAAGTTTGGTGCTTTACTCAATTGTGAAACTGTGCTATTATTCAGAACTGTAATTTTTTCCTTTCAGTTTTCTTCCTTGAATGAGGATGTTGGCATTGATCTTACATATACTTTATTAATATAGACCTAGTATGTTTGTGCTGTTTTGTAGGAGAAACGGAAGGAGAAAAAACATAAAAAGGAGAAGAAAGAGAAAGAGAAGAAAGAAGGTAAAGAAAAAAGGGATAAAGACAGGAGTGACGGGAAACACAGGGAAAAGAAAGACAAGAAGGATAAACACCTCGACAAGAAGGAAAAGCACAAGGATAAAAAGGAGAAAGAGAAGGACAAGGACAAGGATAAAGAGAGAAGTGACATCTCTGAAGAGGCAAGAGTTGCCGTTCTACCAGGAGTTTCTAGTGGACAAAAGCTTCCTAGCAGAGATGAACATTTTAAAAAAGAAAGCATCAACTCACAGGAAGCAAAGTACCGCGATCAGTCTCATGGCCCGCATGCAGAAAAGCTCTTTAAAACCAGCCTCCCCTCTGTTGAGACAGAGTCGTCGAAATTTGTACAGGAGTTGGCGAGGCGGATCAGAAATGAACAGAAGGGTGCAGGAAGACAGTTGGCTGAGAGATTTCCAGTTGAATCGAAAAGGGATGAAAAGACAAATAGTATGTACGTCAAGGATTTTGGTAATTTTGTTGAAGAAAAGGAAAAGAAACAGGAGAAAAGAGGTTATAGCAATAAGATGGATAGATATCAAGTCAGAGTTGAACCGAGAATTGGTGTTAATTCAATACTTCCCAGCTATCCGGATATGTCAAAGAGCAAGTTTCATGGATTACCGCCATTGGAAGAGAATGTTGAGAACAGGAGAGAGGAAAAAGAGAAACCCAAAGAAAAACGAAATGACAAACCAAGAGACAAGAAAAAGGATAAAGAAAAGGATGCGAAAAGTCATGGAAAGGAGAAAGACAGGGAGAAAGAGAAGAAAAAAGAAAAGGAAAAGAAGGCGAAGGACAAAAGTGCACACAGGAAAAGTGAACCTGATAAATCAAGAGACATCAATAAGAGCGAGTTTATCTGTGTTAGTAACACCAACCACCAAGTTCCACTTGTACCCAAGGATAGCAGTGCTGGTACAGTCACTGAGGGAAATCTCAGAAAAAGAAAAGATACTGAAACAAATGGTTTCCTGCATGGTGAGTTGAACAAAATATTAACAGCTGCTGTTTTATTGAAGACTTGCTTTATATCCTGTAGTGATAGTAGGAAGGCTCTGCAAGTGTGTTATATGATTTGTTTCTTATGTTTTTGGCTTTAGTCTGTTAGGTAATTGATAACCCACTGTTTTCAATATTTTCATGTGAATCGCATGAAAATTTGAGCAAGCATGTTCAGCTTCAATTGTCCTTTGGGTTTGGCTGATTATTGTTGCTTGTTTTTATTCTGCTGTACAGAGAGTGAAGTCAGGCCTGCTAAATTGCTGCGGCCCTCATCCTCTCATGAGCCCACACAGAATGGAAAGATATCAGATACTCATCAAAAGGCAGAAATGTTATCATCCAACAAACGAGGAGTTGCCGCTGATGTGCAGATGGTAAACAAGGAGCGCAGTGTTAATGGTACCATTAAGTTATCCAACAAACACGGAGTTGCCACTGATATTGGGTTGGCAAACAAGGAGAACGGGGTCAATGGTACAGTCAAAGGTCAGCCATTACCTATGTCTCAACCAAAAGCTTCTTCCATGTCTCCTGGTGCTGATCAGATCGCTGAAACGTCTAGAAGACCTCCTCATCCTGATTCCAAGTATCTGAACCAGATACTCTCAGTTCCGAAGATGGACGAGTGGTCGGGAATTGATGACCAGGAATGGTTGTTTGGAAGCAGAAATACTCTGGTTAGGAAGCCCGACATGTGTCTTGATGAAGTTAATGACAATCGGGTATGGTCAGAAGCTTTGCAAATAGACTCTGCTGACGTTTGTGCGCTGCCATACGTAATACCTTATTGATCACTGTGGACATATCTAACACGGTTGAATTTCCAAGGACCTAGTTCTTGTCAGCTATGCAAGACGAGTATTTGGCTCGGAGATACCAACGCTGGGCTCTCGGTTGGATTCTTTCTCACCTTTCCTGCTCTGGTGGTTTTCCGCATGGCTACATTTAGTGCTGATATTGACTCAAGATTTAGGTACATCAATCGCCATTGCTGATTGCAGGGGCTAGTTGTTGCCCTGTACTTGAAAAATCTAACTGTTACAGCCCCAGATGAAACCAACAAGAATGTCTAGGAAGATGCATGCATAAGCTTCTGCAAGTTTATTCTAAAAGCTTATATGCCATTCTAACTGAGTGTAAACGATCTAGTATTTGTGGTCTTTATAATTCCACACAATTTTGATTTGTAATATAGAACTTTTATAATTGTAAGATAGATGGGGGGAAAAGAACAACAAAGAAAAGAGGTAGCAACTGAATTCATTTTATTTTTATTCACTTTAGATGTCAGTTTTGCTTATAATCCATTTCCACTTTCTGATATTATAACATGAGAATCTGATGCTCAGGATTTTTCTTGGTAGTGTTTCAGAAAGAATTAATTTAGATTGTCATTTTTTGTTTGTTTGAATAGGGTTGTATAAATATAATATAGCTTTATATTATATTTTCTTATTAATTATGATGTGTTAGTGATGTCAGACTGCGTATGATAGACCCTTGTGGTGTGGTATTTTTTCAGATCCGGTGTATAATAGAAGCTTAGTAAACCGCGATGTCCTTTAATGAGGGATCTTTACCTGAATAGCTAGTTAGATTTATTGTTTATTTTTCTTAGGTAGTATACATAAATTATATATTGTGACTGTCTGATACATGTTTATGGTGATACCAATATATCTAACTACAAGAACATTTTATTCTGGAATTTGGGGGTAAAACTAAACTCAAATGCTATTCTTCCTTCAATAGCTATTACCATTAGCAACAAGAAAGGGCCATAGCCATATTTTGTATCAATAGAACAAAAAATATGGCAACACTGTCATTTAAGGCTGCTCGGTTTCTAGGAGACCATTCGAGCAAAAAATTAGAAGTTTTAACAAAAAGGGCAACCCGGCGCACAACAATTTGTGTTCACGTACGATCAGTGAAAGTGAAAGGTTTGCACCCGGAGGGATGTAACTTAAGTAGCCTACTTTGGCATAAGTATCAACTGTTGATCCCACAGATCACGCGAAAACAATTTTACTATTGCACCGAGACTCACCTTAAAAAAAAACTTTAAAAGTAGCACCCCCCAAAAAACATTAAAGTACTTAATGCTAGTAGCAGAATTGCTAAAAAGGGTGTTTTCTTTGTCTCTGTCCGGCCTTTATGCATTATGACGACGATGATATGAGTTGAACTTAAGTGAGAAGTGACGATTCATATAATCGACCCCAACTTATTTGGGACTGACGCGTAATAGTGGTCGTCGTAGTTAGTTGACCAGCCTATCTGCACCCCAAAAAGCCAAACTGGTTCCACAGCATGATCATCAGTTGATTGTGTCTTCATTCTTTCTTCAATTTCCACTTTTGTTTCTGGCAAAACTTCAACACCCTTTAACACATCAATCACAAAGTCAGTAGAAATCTCTTTTGGTCCAGACTTGTACTCACACAAGTTGAAAACAATTGTGTCATTTGCTCTTAAACCTTTATCTTTCACAAACCTATTCCAACCTTTTGTGAAAACAAAGCTTTGGCTACTTTTCCAATAGCAATAACGAAACTTCCATTGTCTTCTTGATGTATCATAAAACACCAACTCAACATCTGGGACTTCTTGGATTTGTGGGAAATATTTTGATGCATATTTCTTTGGGATTACAAGCCTATTTAGCTTTCCCACATCACTTGGAGTTAGCTCCTTTTGGAAAAGCTGCTTGTATGAGAACCCTTCGTTCGCCTGTAAGCATTGGCAGAGTCAGGAATTTTAATAAAGAGGATTTTAAAAAAAAATGCAAGAATGCTATGCTTACACGCTTTCTTTATGTTAAGGGAATCATCGGTTTGTATATGTGTTTTACTTATATACACTCACAGTATAAATCAGGACATTTTACCTGTTATAGCCAATGACATTCCTTATAAATTTTACATTTCTTGGAAGGTTATTTCTAGATTACAATTTTCCTTTTGGTGGCAAGGGGAACTCTATTACACATGTTAATAAAAATGATTTAACAATGATTATACAACAACAATTACGTCTCAATCTTCTTTTTGGTAATAAAGACTCATAACGAAATGTTAGACCAATCTTAGGGCTGACACAACCGAATTGGTTGAGGATATTTATATCTACAATCTTCCCACAAGTCACGGTAATTCAACAGTTTATATATGCATTTAACTCATATACATCGATAGTCTAAAGAAATTTAATACTATCAGGTCAGGTCAACAAGTGAATTACCTTACAAATTTAATATCTTTTTATGTGACCTGATAGCGTAAAAAAAAAATTCTACATTGACGGAATAAAAAATTTTAACAGTATAATTTTCAAACGAACCTCTTGCTTACCTTTAGCTCAGCCACTGGCAAAGTATTGAAAGGGTGACAGAGTTGATATTTTTCTTTCAAATATTCATCAAATTTAGAAGGATAAGAACCTTCTTTGATCATTCTAAGAATATCTTCAGTTGAAAAGTGTGTCTGAAAATTTGGTTCTTGAAGTGTAGAATTAGTCCAAGGCAAATTTCTATGTGAATCTTGACTACGAAGTCGAATAGCAGCACTGTCATAAGCCATAGCAGCTTCTGTCTCTGATTTGAATGTCCCAAGCCAAATTCTTTGTTGATTTGTATATATTTGAGCTCCCCAATGACCATTGTGTTGCCCTACTACACCTTTAAATCTTGAACCAGAAATACAACCTTTTCTTGTATATGCATTTCCTTTGTGTTTTTTGGACTCCATCTTATTTGTACTGCTTGAATCACAATCTCCACTTAGGTATGTTGTTGTGCTTGATATCATCTTTGTTTCCTCTTCCATTCTGACCCACTAAGGATTTTCACTAACAACAGTAAAATTACACAAGTAAGGTCTATCCCGATAGAGCAGAAAGGATGTTTACCCTCAACTCAAGATTAGGATAGCCAAAATATAAAAAAGTAGCCATCCGAAAAGTCGTGAATATTCAACGTATAGTATACATACATAATTTTTTTTAAATCTAGCTATATTAGATAATTTTCCGGCTGATGGGGGTTAATTGACACATTGACCACCGCCAAAGGCCGATCCAGGATTTGAAGGTAGAGGGGTGTACTTTTGTATTCAACCAAAATCTGTTTTATATATTCGGTGTCCACTACTAATATATTATTATTTTCTAAAGACATATACAAATATACATGGAATTTTTGCTGAACTTTATGGGTGCCTGTATTCCCTCTCGGCATAGCATAGGTCCGTCTCAGGACAACCTTTTAACCAAATACAGAATTAAAATTTAAAATTTATGGGTTTTGAATTCGACGCCAAACACATAGCTCCTCTTGGTTACTGATTTGTTAGTTTCAAAACAGAAAGATGGCAAAGAGAACTCTATTACACATCATGATAATTAAATTAACATAATAATGATTATACAACAAAAACAATATTTCAATCTTCTTTTTTTAATAAAGATACTTATATTAATTCTGAATAGAGGTATTACAAGCATTAACTGTTCCGAGGTAGGTATCAACTATTCCATTAACTTCTTTATAGATTCGGCGGAGTCAAATAAAGTTTATCATCTCAGGATTCCAAATTATTAATTTACGTAATTCCAAATTTATATATATTCAATAAATTTTTAAAGACAAATATATGATTTGGACTAAAGCTACTGAATGTGTGTAGCTTCTACTATCCCTCCGCCCATGTGTGAATCAGTGATAAAATAATTATATTTTTAAATCTCAAATGAATGGGGAAGGTAAAAAAGGATTTTTTTTAAATTTATTTGGACGTGCTTAATTCCACTACTCAATAATTTGTGTTGTAGTACAAATTAAAGATGATTAAGCTACCTTAACTCAAGAGACTTCTATCAAACACCCAATGGAATGTTAGTGTGTTTATAATATTCAACCTTAATTCAAATTCTTCAGCCAAAAAGAAAAGAAAAAAAACCTTAATTTCAATTAGTTTATTCATAATGCAATTAAAACAAAAAACAAGAGGAAAAATCATATTAAAATATTATGTAGACGTGGATCGATAGAACAATTATGTCTCAATTTCAAGCAATTGGGATTGACTCAACGAGTTTTTCAAATCAATTTGGACAAGCTTCATTCCTCTACTCAATAATTTGTCTTTTACTACAAATTGAAAATTTTCTATAAGAGATTCTCGAAATCTTTGAATCTCGAAAATAAGGCCTAAACCTAAATTCCAACTAGTTGTTACATAATGTAATTGGAAGAAATACAAGAGGAATTAAAATCAATAAAATTAATTATTCCGTTAATAAAAAGCAAGCACGAGCATACATCTAGTTCCATTAAATAATGATAAAATATTAATTATCCCATTTAAATAACTTCCTACTGCATTGTATAATTAATTACTGGAAAAACTTAACAGATCTATTGTATTTTTCATGAATAAAATTTGTAATTATCCCCAAAATAGCATACACAACCCAAAACAAAATAACTAGAGACAGATCTATAATTTAAATTTTATGGGTTTATTATTTACGATTTTTAACATTGAATATTTTTAAAGTTATGAGTTCATATTCATTATTTCTAACTATTTTAATAAATATTTATGCCTAAATTTATGCTCCCCTTAAAAGTTATGAGTTTAATTAAACTCATAAACATAACGCTATTACACAACAACAACAAAAATAGAAAGAAAACATCATAGTAACATACACTAAAACAGAAGATGTTGATATGAAATTCTAAGGTAAAGAACTACATATTTGATTAAATAAAAGCATATAAAGATGTAACTAAAATAGTATTTGAAAACGAAATAGAAAAATAAAACATGAAAATTGTCAGGAGGATGAAAATACAAATAGGAACAAGATGAATACCTGGTCTCTCAAGTTGTTTGCAGCAAAAGCTACGTTATTATCCCCAGCACCAGACAATTATATTATTATAAATGTAAAAGAACAATTTAAGTCTTTACAGAATTGTAACATAATTAGTTCGTAATTGATGGAACTACCATACTTGATTATGGTAAGTTCCATACTTGATTGATTTTTTTTTTCTGAGTATCTTCTAAAACAAAATATTTTCCATACAAAGCCTGAAAGCCAAAAGGAAGTTCTTACTGTATATGTACACGTTTATACGAGAAAATACAATCAAATCCAATTTGAAATTGTATTAAGTAAAAGAAAAAAAAGGGAATCTCATTCAAATTTCCAAACGGTCAAAGGGTAAAATTATCAAAGAATTCTTGATTGTCTTGTTCCTAAGGGTGTCAATAATTCGGTTCTGCTGGTTATTTTATAATATTTGTATAATACTAATTTTTCAGTTATTCTATTATGTATAATCAAAATTAATTTTTTTGCGGCGTGCTCCGTTTACTATTCTTTCGTATTTTCTTCTTTTTACCACGTGATAGGTCAGCGAAGGCTGAGGGGGCGAGAAAAAGGAAAGGCCAAACACTTAGGCCTAATGAGAATGAGCAACGACGAAATGAGAAGAACTTTTCGAAATCGTCTGAATCATATCGGTTTCTCTTCGGTATCGGTATAATTCGTTTAATTTTCGATAATTTTTTTAAATGTCATGTAAAAGTCACTAGTAAAAGTAGAATGCGATAACATACGTACTTTTGTAGGACTTATCAAACTCTTTAGAAATTTTTATAACTTAAAAGTGATGAATTAAAAAAAAAAAGATTGCGAGAGTATAGATCCATCAACTATTGTACAACAACGTAAAAGAAACTTAGCAAATACAATGAAAATAAAAATCACAAGAGTGAAAAAATATTAACCAAACTAAAACTCAATAATAAAGTCCATAGAAGATCAAATATTAAAATGAAAAGAAACATACACAATACATTGTAGTTTGTTACTCATAATCGCTACAATACCTTGTGTCTTACTAGTGAATATGCTGGACTGTAGCAGATCTAAATTCTGATTTTGGGTGCTGAAGCATCCCATTAAGTTTGACAAGATTTAGTAAATTTGTATAGGTAATTATAAAAATATTTTGATAAATATTGAGTGAGCACCCACAATTAAACTCTTCTTTCAGAAGTTTTATCAATGAGCACCCACAACTTTAAAAATTTTAGATCCGCCACTGATGCTGGAAATAATTTAGTTTCGATAGGAATAGCATAATATGTTTGAAAAAAGTAGGATTTTGAGTTTAATTGCTTGTTGGCTTGTATCAGTTTCATAATTCCAAGGTCCAAGAAAAAAATTTAATATACTTATTCGGTATGGTCGGTATTTTTTTGGTTTATTTCATTAAATAAAAAACCTACTATAATTATAGGTACGATATAATTCGATCAATTAATTGATTTTTAAATATCTATTGACACCCTCTGCTTGTTCATGTACTGTTCAATGTATTACCTATGTTAAAAAGTATTAATCTATATCTATATTATTATAAAAGCACGAATATTATAACACTAAATATTAAACGACAAAAATATCCTTTAAATATTGACCGAATTTTATACCCTTCAAAAACTAAATTATTCATTCAAAATGTAGATCATCGTCGGATAAATTTGTAATATGTAGACTTTGCCTAATAGCTGAGTTTCAATTGCAACTACAATCTCGACCACTTAGAATTTAAAGAATTTGGGTTAATTCAAATTTTGTCCCAACTCAAAGTTTGAATATATTAAAACTTCTATCACAAAAAAATATGAGTCATAGTCTCTTACATTAATTATATATTCATTGTGGACAAGGCAGATTCACAAATTCACGGGGCAACACTCAACAAGGTACTCTTCGACCTCTATAAAGCTATTCGTAAGTTGTTACACCGTTTCCTACTTATGCCTTACAATTAGATTTATGCGCCTGAAATTTTGCCTCTAAATTTATGAACTAATTTAGTGATTAGACAAGTGTTTTGATGGTATATTTGGTTGCTAATTGAGGAATAGTAATAATGTTTTTGATATCTTTGTTGAAATTATAAGTTCTAATAAGTCTGAAGAGAAAAAGTGGACGTATGATTAGAATCAAATATTTTGATTTCTTAATTACAATAAAAATCGAAAGCACTTTTTTGTTTAATATATTGAGTTATTCTTTTTGGACGAGGCCAAGAGTAAACTTGAACAAACAAGAAGTTTGGATATTACTAGGACAGTCAATACTATACTCTAATTTTTGTGATTTGCATGCCATCTTCACACTCTATTTTTTGTGATGTGTTTGCTATCTTCTTTCACTTAACAAGTGAAGTGATACTGCAGAAAAGATTTAAAAGAATGGATGGAGTCACTTAACTTAACGCATGAACGAGATAGAAGTTCCAAATATACAAGGTGACCAAAGTAGAATATATAAGATTTAATGATTTACATCTAATAATATACGAGTGACACCACCCTGATTATATCAATGAAAAAGAAACTATAAATATACACACACACAAAAATTAAGAAAGATATGTCACGACCCAAATCCAGTCGTGATGGCGCCCAACAATCAAGCTAGGCCAGCCAAACCAACAATTTAAATATAACACAATACCAGTCCCCAAATGGACAACCCAAAAAGAATATATGAGTTTAAGAACTCCAATAATAATAATACTGAACAAAATACTGACACTCCCAAAGATCCGGAGTCACAAGTCTAGAGCCTCTATCAAAACCCAACAGGAAATAGAGAGTACGATATAGAAGTACTCAAGTCCGAATACAAAATATAAAATAACAACTGGAATGAGAGGAGAAGCTAGGCTCTGCGAACGTTGGCAGCTACCTCAGCAACTCGATGTGACAATGTAAACGCTGGAGATGTCCGTCTACTGCTCCTGTGTACCTGAGTCTGCACACAAAAGGTGCAGGGAGTAGGGGTGAGTACTAAGTACTCAGGTGAGTAACAAATATATATATGTAGCTGACAGTAAGAAATCCACAAAATACCACAATATGAAGCTACACTACAGTCCGAATCTCCTACGAACTAGCAACAATAATACAATACAGCTACCACAGAGTAATTCAACAAATACGGATGCAATGCAATGCACATAACCGCTACGGCGTGTAGCCGATCCATTTAACGTCGACGGCGCTCACTGGGGGTGTGTACAGACTCGGAGGGGCTCCTGCAGCCCAAGCGCAATACTGCTGCGGCGTGCAGCCCGATCCTCATATAAATCACTGCAGCGTGCAGCCCGATCCTCATATCAACCACTGCGGCGTGCAGCCCGATCCTCATATAAATCACTGCGGCGTGCAGCCCGATCCTCATATAAACCGCTGCGGCGTGCAGCCCGTAAAAGCAGGTGACTTAGCATTTCAAAAGCGTGATTTCAATTTCCAGGACCGAGATTAGTGATTTAAGCAATCATAGCTATCACATAAATATAGTCCTCTAAGGACGCTACGGATCGGCACAAGGCCCCAAACAAGGCTTACAGCCCACAAATATAGCAAATACAGTGTATTTCCAACACTAACAACATATTATTCACTTCCGGGATGGACCAAGTCTCAATCCCCAATCACGATCAATCCCGCACCTGCCACGGTGTGCGAGCCACGCCCTATTAGCGTCACAATGTGCTAAGCCGGGGTTTCGAACCCTCAGGCTACTATATACACAAACTACTCACCTCTAGCCGGTCGTATACTCGTCCGCGATGCCTTTTCCTTTGAATTTTGTTGCCTCGTGTGTAGAATCTAGTCAAATAACAATAATTATATCAAATACGGGTCAAAGAATCATAACCCACTTCAATTTATATGAAATTCGCAAAATTACACTAAGTTGGTAAAACCCGACCCCGGGCCCCACTGCTCGGAAAATTCCGAAATTAGTACCAACGCGACCCTCATCTCGCCACGAGTCCGTGCATATAAAATTTATCGAAATCGGAGTTCAAATGGCCTTCCAAATCCAAAAATCTCGTTTTCAATATTTAGGCCACATTTCTTCAAGATTTCAACCCAATTTCATGAAGATTGATGTTAATACTACCATAAAATGATGTTTTTGAGTCAAGAATCTTACCTCCGACGAATACCCGATGACTTCTCGGTGATTTCCTCGAGTTTTCTTCTCTCTAGGGCTCAAAATTGAGTTTTGGGGGTGTAAACCCCTAACCCCTCTGCTTCTGGATTAAATTCACTGCCAGACACAATTGTTCATCGCGTTCGCGTGACCCTCTACGCGTTCGCGATGAACAGCCCCGCCTTACTCTTCGCGAACGCGACGCTGGCCACGCGTTCGCGATGCCCAATTCCTGATACCCTTCGCGGACGCGACGCATCTCACGCGTTCGCGATGTTCAACCTCCCAGCCACCCGGATTTCTTCTACGCGTTCGCGATAGACCTCCCGCGAACGCGAAGCACAACGCCATGACTCTACGCGATCGCGACCAAAGCAACGCGTTCGCGATGCTTAACATCCCAGACCTACGCGAACGCGACTCCTTCTCCCGCGAACGCGATGCACAAAAAGGCTTGGCCTTCGCGAACGCGACACTGGTCACGCGAACGCGAAGGCTTAAGGGCCTGGGCAGAACCAGCAGTTTTCTGCAGATTTTTGCCAAGTCCAAATGCCCGGTTGATGGTCCGAAATCATCCCGAGGCCCCGGGACCCCAACGAAAACCACCAACGTACCCCAAAACATGATACGAACTTGTTCCAATCATAAAAACACCATACTAAACATCAAAATCACCAATTAATCACGGATTCAAGCCTAAGTTTCTTCAAAACTTTCAAAACTAACATTCAATCCAAAACCCGATCAAACGATGTCCGAATGACCTGAAAATTTGCAGACACATCCAAAATCACATAACGAAGCTACAGAAATTGTCGGAATTCCATTCCGACCCCCGGATCAAAATATCACCTACCATCCGGTTTTCGCCAAAATTCAACATTCGCCAATTCAAGCTTAAAACTACACCGGACCTCCGAATTCAATTCCAATTGTTCTCCTAAGTCATAAATGATCCCCCGGAACTAGTCGAATCATCAGAATCCGGTTCCGAGCACTCTAACTCAATAGTCAACTCTTGGTTGACTTTTCATATTCACGCTTTCTTCAAACATGCTATTTGTTTCATTTTCAATCCAAATCACTCCTAACTCACCCGATATACTCTAATACTGTTTTAAAAGCATAATATATGTAAATGCAAGGTAACGGGGTGGTAATTCCCGTAACGACGGGCCGGGTCGTTACATTCTCCCCAACTTAAACAAACGCTCGTCCGCGAGCGGGTTAAGAAACATACCTGGAGTATCAAACAAGTGTGGATATCTACTTCGCATCTCCTGCTCGGTCTCCCAAGTTGCTTCCTCCACAGGACGACCTCTCCACTGCACTTTCACTGAAGCTATATCCTTAGATCTCAGCTTACGAACCTGTCGACCCAAAATGGCTACTGGTTCCACATCATAAGTCAAATCCTCATCTAGCTGTATCGTGCTGAAGTCCAACACATGAGACGGGTCTCCGACATACTTCCGGAGCATAGATACATGGAACACCGGATGAACTCCCGACAAACTGGGTGGCAAAGCAAGCATATAAGCCACCTCCCCAACTTTCCTAAGCACCTCAAAAGGTCCAATAAACCTTGGGCTCAACTTTCCTTTCTTTCCAAACCTCGTAACACCCTTCATAGGCGAAACTTTCAGCAACACCTTCTCACCTACTTAATAAGACACATCTCGGACCTTCCGGTCTGCATAACTCTTCTGACGCGACTGAGCTGTGCGAAGTCTCTCCTGAATCACCTTTACCTTGTCTAAGGCATCTTGGACTAACTCTGTCCCCAACAACCTAGCTTCGCCGGGCTCGAACCAACCAATTGGAGACCTACACCGTCTCCCATATAAAGCTTCATACGGTGCCATCTGAATGCTGGACTGATAGCTATTATTATAAGCAAACTCCGCAAAGAGGTAAGTAATCAGCCAATGAACCACCGAAATCAATGACGCAAGCACGCAACATGTCCTCCAATATCTGAATAGTACGCTGAGACCGCCCATCCGTCCGTGGATGAAATGCTGTGCTCAGCTCTACCTGCGAACCCAACTCTCGCGGAAATGTCTTCCAGAACTGAGAAGTGAACTGGGTACCTCTGTCTGATATAATGGAAATAGGAACTCCATGCAATCTCACTATCTCACGAATAAATATCTCTGCCAACCGCTCTGAGGTATAGGTAGTACACACTGGGATGAAGTGAGCTGACTTAGTCAACCTATCCACCACCACCCAAACTGAATCAAACTTCCTCACTGTCCGAGGGAGTCCACTAACAAAGTCCATTGTAATTCTTTCCCACTTCCACTCAGGAATATCAATACGCTGGAATACACCACCAGGTCTCTGATGCTCATACTTGACCTGCCGACAGTTTAGACACCGAGCCACATGGCTCACAATATCTTTCTTCATCTTTCTCCACCAGTAATGCTGCTTCAAATCCTGATACATCTTCGCGGCTCCTGGATGAATAGAATACCGCGAGCTGTGGGCCTCTTCCAATATCAACTCACGAAGGCCATCAACATTTGGCACACATGTCCGGCCCTGCATCCGCAATACACCCTCACTATCAATAGTGACATCTCTAGCATCATCATGTTGAACTCTGTCCTTCAGGACAAGTAAGTGTGGATCATCATACTGGCGCTCTCGAATACGATCATATAAAGAAGAACGAGCTACTACACAAGCCATCACCCGATTGGGCTCAGAAATATCCAGCCTCACCATCTGATTAGCTAACGCCTGCACATCAACTGCTAGGGGTCTCTCCCCAACTGGAATATATGCCAAACTGCCCATACTAATAGCCTTCCGGCTCAATGCATCAGCCACTACATTGACTTTCCCAGGATGATACAAGATAGTAATATCATAGTCTTTAAGCAATTCAAGCCATCTCCGCTGCCTCAAATTTAGATCTTTTTGCTTAAACAAATGCTGAAGGCTGCGGTGGTCTGTATATACGTCACAAGATACACCATATAGATAATGCCTCCAAATCTTCAAGGCATGAACAATAGCAGGCTAACTCCAAATCGTGAACAGGGTAGTTTTTCTCGTGGGGCTTTAGCTGACGAGAAGCATATGCAATAACTCTACCCTCCTGCATCAACACACAACCGAGTCCAACTCGGGAAGCATCACAATACACCGTATATGACCCTGAGGCCGATGGTAACACAAGTATTGGAGCCGTGGTCAAAGCCTCCTTGAGCTTCTGAAAGCTCTCTTCACATTCATCGGACCACACAAATGGAGCATTCTTCTGTGTCGACTTAGTCAACGGTGAAGCAATAGATGAGAAATCCTGAACAAACCGACGATAATAGCCTGCAAGCGAGAAAACTCCGAATCTCTCGTAGCCGAGGAAGGTCCGGGCCAATTCTGCACTGCCTCAACCTTCCGTGGATCAACCCGAATACCATCACTGGACACTATATGTCCGAGAAAACCCACACAGTATCAAGCCAGAACTCACACTTAGAGAATTTTGCATAAAGCTTCTCTTCCTTCAACCTCTGCAATGCCACTCTCAAATGCTGTGCATGCTCCTCCTGGCCGCGTGAATATACCAGGATATCATCAATAAACACAATCACAAAAGAATCAAGGTACGGCCGAAATACACTATTCATCAAGTGCATGGATGCTGCTGGGGCATTAGTCAACCCGAAAGACATCACCAGGAACTCGTAGTGCCCATATCGCGTCCCGAACGCTGTCTTCATAATATCCGAGTCCCTGGTCTTCAACTGATGGTAGCCCGATCAAAGATCAATCTTAGAAAATACACTAGCTCCTTGGAGCTGATCAAATAAGTCCTCAATACGAGGCAATGGGTATTTATTCTTCACTGTTACCTTGTTCAGCTGCCTGTAATCAATGCACATTCTCATTGTGCCATCTTTCTTCTTCACAAACAACACCGGTGCACCCCAAGGTGACACACTCGGACGAATGAAACCCTTATCTAAGAGTTCCTGAAGTTGTTCTTTCAATTCTTTTAACTCTGCCGGTGCCATGCGATAGGGAGGAATAGAAATGGGCTGAGTGCCCGGCACCAAGTCAATACCAAAATCGATATCTCGGTCAGGCGGCATGCCTGGTAGGTCTGCTGGAAATACATCCGGAAACTCCCTCACATTGGGGACCGAATCAAGGCTGGGTGTCTCAGCCTCAACATTTCTAATGAAGGCCAAATAAGATAAACAACCCTTGCCAATCATTCGTTGAGCCTTTATATAAGAAATCACCCTGTCGGACACGTAATCAGTCAAGCCACGCCACTCGATCCTCGGATTACCTGGAATAGCTAGTGTGACTGTCTTGGCATGACAGTCCAGAATCGCATGATAAGGAGATAGCCAATCCATGCCTAGGATAACATCGAAATCTATCATGCCCAGTAGTAATAGATCAACTCGGGTCTCCAGACCCCCAATAGTAATAATACAGGATCGATATACCTGATCCACAACAACAGTATCCCCCACTGGGGTAGACACATGTACGGGCAAAGCAAGAATACCACGAGTCATACCCAAATGATGTGCAAAATAAGTAGAGACATAAGAATAGGTGGATCCGGGATCAAATAAGACAGAAGCATCCCCGTGGCAGACTGAGATAATACCTGAAATGACCGCATCCGAAGCACTAACATCCTTCATATCCGGAAGAGCATGAAACGAGCCTCGGCCTCCACCAATACGATCCTCGCCCTCGGGGCGACCTTCGGATACCCGGCCACCTGCCCTAGCCGACCGTGTCTGGCGCTCGAAGAAACAAGAGTAGAAGACGAAGGCCGATCCCTCCGCCGAGACCGCTTACGCAGCCACCGAGGACACTCTCTCCCCGATATGGCCCAAATCACCGCATTCAAAACAACGGCCTGAAGACGGGAGGGGCTGCTGAGGACCCCTCGCTACCGATGAATCTTGTGCTGAGGAAACAGGAGCAGAGCTCTGAGCTGGAAGAGCACTCAGTGCAGGCTGACTCTGCTGGCGGCTCTGCTGACCCTGATAACCCTGCTGGCCTTGACGACCACGATCAGATGAAACCCCACTGGACTCTGTACGTCCAGACTGATGAGACCTGAAAGAGCGACCTCTGCTATGCTGAAATTGGCCCCTAGACGGAGCACCACTATAACTGCCAGTACCACGAGGCCTCTTAGCCTCTCTCTCCTCTCGCTCTCTGCGGCGATCTGTCTCAATGTGACGGGCAGCATCAACCACCTCCTCAAAGGTAACCGTCGAAACTCTCTCCCTGGTCATCAATATGCGGATGGGATAAATAAGACCATCAATAAATCTCCGAATCCTTTCCCTGTCTGTAGGAACCATCCACATGGCATGACGGGCCAGCTGTGTGAATCTCATCTCGTACTGATTAACTGTCATCTCTCCCTGCTTCAACCACTCGAACTGACGTCGCAGCTCCTCTCTCTGAGACCGAGGCACGTACTTCTCCAAAAATACCGTGGAGAACTGCTGCCAAGTGAGGGGCACTGCCCCAGCGGGCCTACACCTCTCGAAATCCTCCCACCACTGAAATGCTGCACCTGTGAACTGAAAAGTGGTGAATGAAACACCGCCGGACTCTAGAATACCCGCGGTGCGAAGCATGCGTTGACATCTGTCAAGAAAACCCTGGGCATCCTCGCCCTCAGCTCCACTGAATGTCGGAGGCTGTAGCCTCTCAAATCTCTCCAAACGACGCTGCTCATCGTCGGGCATAACTGGAACCACATATGCAGGAGCTGGTGCAACGGGCGCAACTGGCTGAACTGGCTCGGGTGTGTGAGCCACGGGGGTCTGATTCCCTCCCCCTGCCTCTGAAGAAGATACTGCAGCAGTAGCTGCAACCACCTGAGCCAAGCCTGTGCACACAGATAAGATCTGAGCCAAGGTCTCCTGAAGACCTAGTATCACAATAGGCACTGCCGGTGCCTGAACCTGAGTTGCCAGAGCGTCTGCCGCTGGAATCTGGTCTTGAGCCTGGGCCACTGGTGCAGGAATCTGACCCTGATTCTCCTCTACCACGACCACGGCCTCTGGGTGCCAATGGTGGTCGTCCGCCACGTCCGTTAGCTCGTGTTCTCGCCATCCGCGAGAGAATAGAATATGGAAAGATTTAATTTCATGATAACACAAATCGCACGATATGAATTCAAGAAAATGAGGTTTTTCCTAAAGTTTCGGTAGCCCTTCGAAGATAGATACGGACGTCTACGTACCGATCTGCGAAAGCCTACTAAACCGGCTCATGACTCGCGAGTCCTAATAACCTAAAGATTGGGCCAATTTTGAAAAAAAAATTAGAGTTATGTGATAATAGGTGAATTTGACTATAATTATACCCTAAATAATCACACTTTATTATGAGAACAATGTTGTTAAAAGGACAAAATGCTTTGATTAGTGTTTGATTGTGTTTTACAGGTACATGTGATGCATTGGATACTTTAAAAAGCCATTTTGAAGCCATAAGTTGATGAAAAGGCCAAGAGAAGAGCTAAAGTGAAGAGGGCTGGACGAAGCAGTGAAGAAACAGAAGCACTGTTCATCCGCGGTCCACTCGCGGTCGCGGATGAACCGCGAAAAACGAAGCCCTCTGAATCTTGACTGTTCGCGGTCCGCTCGCGGCCGCGAACAAACCGCGAAGGCCCCAGCGGAAGTTATCCCAATTGGACTCTAATTTGTTTTCTTAGCTCTAAAACCTCTATATAAACTCCTAGTTTGCCCCATAGAGGCATGTACTTTATTTCTTCAATACTTTTGCAAGGTTTTAGTAGGAGAGATTCCTCTCAAACTCTTTCTTTATTTTATATCAAGCAATTCTTTATGATTTCAATTATTATTCTTTTTGTTTCTTCAAGCATGAGTAGCTAAATTCTTTTCTAAGGTTTTGATGGAACTTATTGATAGATGAACTTATCGTTTATGTGATTACAAATTGTGACTTAGATTTCTATTTGTTCAACTTCATTCTTATTGTAGTTAATTGGTAGACGTCCCAATTAGCAGTGCCTATTTAGTGTGCATAACTTGGAAAAGAGTGCATATTTAGGTTTATTGTTGAACAACACCACACCTAGGTTATTAGAGGAATCTATAATTTTAGGCGTAAAGACGGGATTAGGAATAACGAAGTCTTGGGTGCAATCTAAAGTGAACTATTCAAATTAAAGCTAGCTAGGGTAGCTCGGGAGAGTGCACTAGTAAATTATTGTAATTGCTCTGGAGAGGGTTACGATACACATAGCGTTCATGATTGATAGAATATATTAACAATTTGTATGAGCATAACGATAAGGGATTCCGTCAATAGGGGAAATCAATACCTTAGTCTTTCTCTATATTATTTCATTCAACATTCAATTCTTTCTTTTAAAGCATTCTTTAATTCTTGCAAACTAGCTATTCGAAAATCATACACAAAGATACTCAAACTTTTGGGAACTTGATTCGTAAGTACTTTTGGGGTTGTGAAAGTTGTGATTGATAGGTTAATTCTCTGTGGGATCGATCTTGGACTTATTAGACCAAGTTATATTGACTACGACCGTTGCTTGGACGTGAATCAATTTTGGCGCCGTTGCCGGGGAATTAATAGAATTATCAATTGCCATTGCCAGAACTTCAAGATTCTTGTGTATTCGTGTTCTTTCTACACTCTACATTGAATATTTTGACGTTTGTTGATTTGGGTATTCAGGGTGCATGCCTAGAAAATCTGCAAGGACTGGAGAACTAATTGAAGGACTCTCAGACCCCGAGCAAACCTTCCGGGTGCGCAACAAAGCCATCAAACAAATTCAACAATCTCAACAACCAACCAAACTAGACTTCGACATGGGTGACATGAACGCTCAAAACCAGCAAGCCGGGCTAAACATGCAAGAGGCACAGGAGGCACAAGGAAGGTGCATTGTTCGACTGGGCACAACCCACAGCGGATAATTTGGCAACTGCCATCGTTATGCCAGCAATTCAAGCTGAGTCTTTCCAGATTAATAACAACATGCTTCACTTGTTGCAAAACAAGGGATTATTCTCTGGGTCTCAGATTGAAGATCCACAGCAGCACCTCAAGAACTTTCTATCAATATGCAAAACACAAAGACAACCGAATGTAACTCCTGAAGCTATCAGATTACTACTTTTTCCATTCTCAGTTACAGGAGCAGCACAGATATGGCTAAACTCACTCCCAATAAACTCCATTGCAACTTGGGATGAGTTAGTCAAACAATTCCACAACAAGTTTCATCCACCCAATAAAACAACTCAACAAATTGATGAGATTGTGAGCTTCAAACAGAAACCATTGGAAACACTACATGAAACTTGGGGGAGATTCAAAGGCATGCTTGTTATGTGTCCTCACCATGGGATTCCTGAGCAGATGTTGGGTCAAAGGTTCTACATGGGACTTTCTGATAGTATGAAGAATATTGTAGATGCTTCAGCAGGTGGGGCTTTTCTGAGCAAGACTTGGAGAGAGGGCCAAAATTTGCTAGACAAGATGGCTCAAAACTCCAGGTGGACTACCAGGAATGCTCCTATTACTCCAGTGGTACATTCTGTACCTCTGAATCCTTCCATTACTATGGAGGAGAACATGGAAACTTTACTAACACAAATGAGCATCCTGACAAAGAAGGTGGAAGAATCTGGGGTCAAGCGACAAGTTCATATTGTAGACACTACCAATGGTGGTTTATGCACATCTTGCATTAGCCAATCCATAGGTAATCCATGGGCCGCAGACCAAGAACATCATCACCAGCATGAAGATATGAACTATGTAGCAAATTATGGAGGGCAGCGATAGGGTAACCAGAGTTGGGGTCAGCAGGCTCCACAGCAGTACAGGCTTCCTCGGCCACAATATAATGCAGCAGGTATGAGGCCACCACACAACATGGCTCCATATCCTAGACCTCAGAATTTCGGCAATCAGCATCAGGGATATTATCCACCTCCACCAAAGCATGGGGGTAGACATGACGATGGGTTTGCAGAATTGAAAGCTATGATGCAACAGGTAATCGGGTCAAATGCTAAGACCAATGAAAGAATAGATGCACATGATGCAGCGATCAAAAATATGGAAGTGCAGATGGGGGCAGATTGCTATGTCACTAAACAATCGGCCTCAAGGGAAATTACCTGCAGACACTCAAACAAACCCAAAGGACCAAATCCCAAAGCAAATAATGGCAGTGACTCTGAGAAGCGGTAGAGATCTTGATGCTGAGAATGAAAGTGAAAATATTGACAGACAGGCTGAGACACCTATGCCATTACCCATGGAACTAGATGAATCCACAGGATTGACAAAAGCCACAGTCCAGCCAATTGCCGATAATAAAGAAGCACAACAGGGAGCGGAAAAAGTAGCCGAACAGGTAGAGCAGCAGGTTGAAGAAAAAGTGATAGAAAAAGAAAAATCCCAAGTCACTGGGAAGAAGAGGCCTCCACCACCATTCCCCCAAAGGTTGGCCAAACACCAAAAAGAGGAACAATACAAAAAGTTCTTCGAGATGCTCAAGCAAATCCAGGTAAACATTCCATTAATCGAAGCTTTAAAAGAAATGCCTGGTTATGCTAAGATGATGAAGGATTTAATGTCGCGGAAATTTGATTTCCAAGACTTGGCCACAGTTACACTCACACAGACTTGTAGTGCAGTGGTCTCCAGACCCATTGCTGAGAAGCTATCTGATCCAGGTAGTTTCACCATCCCATGCACTATAGGGAATTATGCCTTCACTAAGGCTTTATGCGATTTAGGGGCAAGCATTAATCTCATGCCCTTAGTTATCTATAAGAGGTTAGGTATTGGGAGGGCCAGACCCACCTCTATGCTTTTACAGCTTGCTGACAGGACGGTTAAGCGTCCATTTGGTATTATAGATGATGTGCTAATCCAGGTTGGGAAGTTCGTGTTTCCGGCCGATTTTGTTATTCTTGATTGCAAGGTCGACGAAGAAATTCCCATAATCCTAGGAAGACCATTCCTAGCTACTGGAAGAGCTATAATTGACTGTGAAACTGGGGAACTCAAGATGAGGTTGAACGATGAGGAGATCATCTTCAATGTGCAAAAATCCATGAGACGCCCTAGTGAGTTCGCAAATTGCTCTCTAATCGATGCGGTTGATGTAATAGTGGAAACCGACGATGCAGAATTGACTATCGAAGACCCACTGCAAGCGTGCCTGATGAACATGGAAGAAGTAAATGGTGAATGTCTGGCCGAATGGGTATTATCCTTGGAAGGGAAGGGATTTTGGAAGCGAGAAATCGAATTCGAACCCCTACACCTAGAAAAAAGAGAAAACCTACCAGCAAAGCCATCCATAGAAGAGCCACCAAAGCTTGAACTTAAACCACTACCATCACATCTCAGATATGAGTATTTAGGCCCTAACTCCACATTACCTGTTATTATCTCATCCAGTTTGTTAGATGTGCAGGCTCAAAAGCTTATACAGGTACTTAAGGAATGCAAGACTGCCATCGGGTGGACCATGGCAGACATAAAAGGGATCAACCCAGCCTATTGCATGCATAAAATCCTCCTGGAAGACGGACATAAACCTTCCAGGGAACATCAAAGAAGGCTGAATCCCAACATGAAGGAAGTAGTGAAGAAGGAGGTAATAAAGTGGCTAGATGCAGGAATAATCTTCCCAATCTCAGACAGCAGCTGGGTGAGTCCGGTCCAATGTGTACCCAAGAAAGGAGGCATGACGGTGGTGAAAAACGACAACAATGAACTGATCTCAACAAGAACCGTCACCGGATGGAGAATATGCATGGACTACAGGAAACTGAATCTAGCCACCCGCAAGGATCACTTCCCACTTCCCTTCATTGATCAAATGCTTGACAGATTGGCAGGGAGATCTCACTTTTGCTTTCTGGATGGATACTCGGGGTACAATCAAATATCCATAGCCCCCGAAGATAGAGAAAAGACCTCCTTCACATGCCCTTATGGTATCTTCGCCTTCGGGAGGATGCCATTCGGACTATGCAATGCACCTGCCACTTTTCAAAGGTGCATGATGGCTATTTTCACCGACATGGTAGAAGACATTATGGAAGTGTTCATGGATGATTTCTCAGTGGTTGGAAATTCATTCGACGAATGCCTGGCCAATCTGAATAGAGTATTACAAAGATGCATGGAAACAAACTTAGTACTAAACTGGGAGAAGTGCCACTTTATGGTTCAAGAAGGTATAGTACTTGGGCACAGGGTTTCAAGCAAAGGCATTGAGGTGGACCGTGCTAAAGTTGACATCATTGCAAAGTTGCCTCCACCAACATCCGTCGGGGCCATAAGAAGCTTTCTTGGACACGCCGGTTTTTACCGGAGGTTCATTAAAGACTTCTCCAAAATATCAAACCCTCTCTGTAAGTTACTAGAGAAAGACCATTCTTTTGTTTTTACTGACGAATGCAGGATTGCTTTTGAGGAATTGAAAAAGAGACTGGTCACAACACCCATCATCATTGCCCCAGACTGGGATCAACCGTTTGAGTTAATGTGCGATGCAAGTGATTATGCAGTGGGGGCAGTGCTGGGCCAGAGGAAAGATAAACTGATGCATCCAATATACTATGCAAGCAGAACTCTGAGTGGAGCACAGCTAAACTACACAGTGACGGAAAAGGAGATGCTAGCGGTTGTGTTTGCATTCGACAAATTTCGGTCCTATCTCATAGGATCAAAGGTAATCGTCTGCACAGACCATGCAGCTTTAAGATATCTAATTGATAAAAAGGACTCTAAGCCACGCCTAATTCGTTGGGTGTTGCTTCTCCAAGAGTTCGACCTCGAAATCAGAGATAGAAAAGGCACTGAGAATCAAGTAGCTGACCATTTGTCAAGACTTGAAGGAGCTGAACGTGTCAAAGAGAGTGGGGAAATTCTGGAAACTTTTCCAGACGAGCAATTGCTCACAACTACTCTCCTGAAAGCTCCATGGTATGCTGACTACGCTAATTATCTGGCCAGTGGCATTGTTCCTTATGACCTATCATCGGTCCAGCGGAAAAGATTTTTTCGCGAAAGTCGGCATTATTATTGGGATGAACCATACTTGTTTAGGATATGTCTTGATAACATGATCCGGAGATGCGTCCCCGAGATAGAACAATCTTCTGTTTTGCAGGCATGTCACGCTTCAGCATACGGCGGGCACTTTGGAGGAATTCGTACAGCTGCCAAAATACTCGAGGCCGGTTTCTATTGGCCGACGGTATTTAAGGATGCACACTTGTGGGTGAAAGGTTGCAACGAATGTCAACGCACCGGAAACATCTCTCGGCGTCATGAGATGCCAATGAATCCAATCCAGCAGGTGGAAGTATTCGATGTTTGGGGAATAGATTTCATGGGACCCTTCATCAGCTCATACGGAAATAAGTACATACTTGTTGCTGTTGATTACGTGTCCAAATGGGTGGAAGCTGCAGCACTACCTACCAATGATGCTAAGGTGGTAGTGGGATTTTTGAAGAAGAATATTTTCACCCGGTTTGGGACTCCAAGGGCCATCATTAGTGACGGGGGCACACACTTTTGCAACCGAGCCTTTGAGAAATTGTTGGCCAAATATGATGTTAAACACAAGGTGGCCACTCCATATCACCCGCAAACTAGCGGACAAGCTGAGGTCTCCAACAGGGAGATTAAAAGTGTACTGACCAAAACAGTGAACGCTACAAGAACCGACTGGTCCAAGAAGCTCGATGACGCACTATGGGCATATAGAACAGCATTCAAAACACCCATTGGCATGTCTCCTTATAAATTGGTGTTCGGAAAAGCTTGTCACTTGTCGGTTGAATTAGAACATAAAGCGTGGTGGGCACTGAAACAATTGAATCTCAACTTGGAGGAAGCAGGTAAAGCAAGGTTGACCGGACTACATGAGTTGGAAGAATTTCGGTATCTAGCATTTGAAAATACAAGATTGTATAAAGAGAGGATGAAGCGGATCCATGATCAAAATATAGTTGAGCGTACCTTCAAAAAGGGGGACAAGGTACTACTATACAATTCAAGATTACGACTGTTCCCAGGGTAAATTGAAATCAAGGTGGTCAGGACCCTTCAAGGTAATAGAGGCATTTGAGTCCGGAGCTGTGGAAATTCAAACTATGGATGGATCACGTACCTTTAAGGTAAACGGACAGAGGTTGAAACAATACATAGGCCTGGATGACGTGGAGGACAAGATAGAATTGCATTTGAATGAACCTCAAAGGTCCAGCGAGCCGTAAAATGCGCTAAGCTGAGTCATGCCGCGACGTTAACTCAGGCGCTACGTGGGAGGCAACCCACGAACATGTTGTAAGTAATTTAATTTTAGTAGTAAGTAATAAGGATTAAAAGAAAAACAAAAAAAAAAATCTTTTGCTGAAACAGTCGAAATTTTTTCATAACGGAGCACTGTCCGCGGTCCACTCGCGGACCGCGGCTGAACCGCGGAAAAAGACCCTCTCTGAACTTCTCTGTTCGCGGTCCATCCGCGGTCGCGAGCCAACCGCGAAAAAATACCTTCTCTGAATCTCGACTGTTCGCGGTCCGCTCGCGGTCCGCTCGCGGCCGCGAACGAACCGCGGACAGTCGCGGTCAGCTCCGCGGTTGGCCAAAATTCAAGATTTTTTTAATTTTTCCCTCCCCCCTTTTTCCTAAACCCTAAATAACTTAAACCCCCTTCCCCATAACCCAAAAACAGCCGCCCCTCCCCTCCCAAATCTCTCTCTCTCTAAATTCAAATCCTCTCCCTTCTCTCTAAAAATCCCCATCCCTCTCTTCTACAAATCATCCCTTTCTTCCACCCCACTTCTCCATTACTATAACTTGTAAGTTTCTTTACTTATCTCTTTTATTTTGCTCCATTTTTTTAGGTTTTGATTGTTAGTTTGTATAAATATTTAGTTAGTCTTAGTTAGGGTCTATTCATGAATGTTGCTTGATTTATCATTGTGCTTTTAATCTTGCCATGAATTTAATTTAAGGAACATTGTTCTACGATTGATGTTGGGAGAAGAATGGGTGTTGGGTTGTTATTTGTGTTGATTTTATGACTTGGAAACCCTAATAGTAGTTCTACAAGATATATGTGTTGGTTGGTTAAGTTAGGGCACATTACATTGAGCCAAATAGACTAATGGTAATTAGGAGACATAATGCCAACTTTTACAATGATCATTGAATAATTTTTGGGATGGACTAAGTTAATAACATGTTTGCCAAGAACTAAGTGTGGGGTTCGCAATTGGGCATGTAGGGAATAGTGAGATAAAGAGTTTGCGGGAATTACACAGAGTTGATGGTCAATTGTGAATTATCAAGGATGGCGAAGTCCGAGTAGCCTTCCACTAACTAACAGTTTATACACTTTTTGGCTATCTTAATTGTACAGGATCATGGCTCCTAAGAGATCACGACATGGTGCGAGCTCATCCAGGCAACCAACTTATGATGAATCTCGGTTTGCCGATGAAGGGGCGGAAAATGCATTTCACATCAAAGCGAACAAAAAGTGGCTTCAAGAGGTTGAAGTGGACAGAATAGCCATCCGCTCGAAAAAGCCGGAAATGTATGATGAGATCCGACGGCGAGAGATGGAGTTCCTTTTTGAAACACCCACTAAAGTAAACAAGATGTTGGTCAGAGAATTCTATGCCAACGCCCCGTACTCCACGTTGAGACGAGTTTTCGTCAGAGGTAAGCATGTAGATGCTCATATTCCCACCATTAGGCAGGTACTTCGCCTACCACTACACACGAGTGATATTGATTATTACCATGATAGGCCCGGTGTCACATGGGACATGTTAATTGAGGCCTTATGTGTAGATGGTGTTCCCGTATGGATTCGGAACCAAACTCTGCATTCTAACTGTTTCACTCACATTGCCAAATGTTGGTTTTCTATTATTTGCAACCGCATTCTGCCCTCAAGTAACACTACAGATGTTACTTTTAATAGGGCTCTGTTGACTTGGTGTTTGGTAACAAACCGGGATGTTGATATTGCCCGGGTTATTAGTGACGAGATGGTACTGAGGGGATCCCTCACTGCCAAGGGTTTCTATTACCCATCTCTTGTCACTTCCTTGTGTCTCCTCAACCACACCCCAGTTCATGAGACTGACGGTGAGTTACCACCAAAAGCTCCATTTAGAGCTGCCACAATTCGGGTTGGACGAGACAACACACCCATTGACTTAGATGATGATGATGATCCTGTACCGGAGGCCCGGGCCAGCCACTCCATGGATTCAGCTGGACCCTCCAGACCTGCTCCTCGCGGAGCAAGCATGTCTAGATCCGACTCCCCACGACCTATGCTGAGGTCAATGGAGGAGGAAGTGGTTGCTCTACGCACTTCAGTTGACGGTCTACACACACGACTAGATGCCATGTCAACTAGGCAAGCCCGGTCAGAGAACGGATTTATGGCATGGTTCAGAGCACTTGGGAGAGCATGCCATGTTGACCCATCCACCGTTTCCGACTCCGAGTGAGTCCCAGGTAAGTTTTCTTAAACCCCATTGTGCTTTCATATTGTTTATACCATGAGGACATGGCATATTTTTAAGTGTGGGGTGGGAAACTTATCTTGTACATGATGTATATATTAGTGTAGTAAGTAATATAAAATAATAAAAATACAAAAAAATCAGAAAATTTTAAAAATCCAAAAATAGGAGTAGAGGACTCTTCCTGATGATCGGACTATTTAGGACAAGTACTCTTGAGGGAAGTAGTCCACGTAGGAATTTTTCTTTCTTTAATTTTCTTTTTATAGGTAATGTATCATTCCCCCTTGGTTTTTCTTTTGACCACGGTTCTTTTCCAAGGGTTTTTATTTGAACCGGGTTAGGTAGATTTTTTTTTAGGAATAGAGGTAAAAAGGGCAACATGTAACTCCAAATATGCACATTAGCAAAAGCGTAAATTGAACTTGAGAGTGTATCATCTAAACTTGATTGTAGAATCTCAATATGCCTTAAATTGCACAATAAAGCTTGCTTGAACATTGATAGGATTTTGTAGATAAACCGGATTCCAAATGAGTTGCATGCCATGTGTGTGTGAGGTTGCTACTTACATTGTATGTTGTACATGATTCCTAGAACTTGCCCTGTGTGTTTGCAAAGCGAAATAGAAGTTGTTCGGTTGTAGAAAGGATAGAGGCATTTCTTTGTGTAACCCCATATATCAATAGACATGAATTCACCCGTACATTATATCTTAGTTAACCCCTTTGAGCTTAAAGCCTATTCTTTGATAGCCCTTGAATGTTCTTCAAATTATTATATTTTGTTCTACTTTACCTCCTAGAAGCACTTGTATTGTAATGAATATGCAAAAGTTTAAGTGTGGGGTGAAGGGAAATTGAAAAGGGAAAATCAAGAATAAATGATAGAAAATAGTAAGCTGGCCAAAACAATATAAATGTGTTGCAAAGCAATGAGGAAAAGAGCGATATCAATGTATATATGAAAATTACAAAGGCCAATTACACCAACAAAAGAAAAATGGGGATTAAAAGCCAATAAAGGTGAATAAATGTTTTCGGGAGACATAAGGGAGAAAACTAAAAGGGAAAGTGGTGAAAGAGAAAAGAAAAGTGCTTAGGGAGGTTAGTCACTACACCCAAAAGTATCCTACCCGTCCCATAGCCTACATTACAACCCTTAAAGACCTCTTGATCTATGATTGGATAACTCGATTAGTGGAGTATTACACTAGGGGCAAGCTTATGGTGTGTCTGTACTCATATAAATGTTCTTTGTTGAGAGTGAGTGAATTTTTCTGATATCTATAAGTTTCATGTATTTGAATTGTTAATGTGTGGGAACTTCTCTCAATAACTTTTGTGAGGGCATGTAATTCAAGAGGAAGAAGGTAAATTTGCAAGATTTTGGTAATAAGTAGAGTAAGTAATAATGTGCGGGCATGAGAATTTACAGTTAAGCAAAGAGTATACATATCTTAGGTTGTTCATGTATAATAAGCTTTTGTGACATATTTTGGGGAGAAAAAAATTTTTTGGCCTAAGGTGTGATTAAAGGTTGCTCGAGGACGAGCAAAGGTTTAAGTGTGGGGTATTGATAATAGGTGAATTTGACTATAATTATACCCTAAATAATCACACTTTATTATGAGAACAATGTTGTTAAAAGGACAAAATGCTTTGATTAGTGTTTGATTGTGTTTTACAGGTACATGTGATGCATTGGATACTTTAAAAAGCCATTTTGAAGCCATAAGTTGATGAAAAGGCCAAGAGAAGAGCTAAAGTGAAGAGGGCTGGACGAAGCAGTGAAGAAACAGAAGCATTGTTCATCCGCGGTCCACTCGCGGTCGCGGATGAACCGCGAGAAACGAAGCCCTCTGAATCTTGACTGTTCGCGGTCCGCTCGCGGCCGCGAACAAACCGCGAAGGCCCCAGCGGAAGTTATCCCAATTGGACTCTAATTTGTTTTCTTAGCTCTAAAACCTCTATATAAACTCCTAGTTTGCCCCATAGAGGCATGTACTTTATTTCTTCAATACTTTTGCAAGGTTTTAGTAGGAGAGATTCCTCTCAAACTCTTTCTTTATTTTATATCAAGCAATTCTTTATGATTTCAATTATTATTCTTTTTGTTTCTTCAAGCATGAGTAGCTAAATTCTTTTCTAAGGTTTTGATGGAACTTATTGATAGATGAACTTATCGTTTATGTGATTACAAATTGTGACTTAGATTTCTATTTGTTCAACTTCATTCTTATTGTAGTTAATTGGTAGACGTCCCAATTAGCGGTGCCTATTTAGTGTGCATAACTTGGAAAAGAGTGCATATTTAGGTTTATTGTTGAACAACACCACACCTAGGTTATTAGAGGAATCTATAATTTTAGGCGTAAAGACGGGATTAGGAATAACGAAGTCTTAGGTGCAATCTAAAGTGAACTATTCAAATTAACGCTAGCTAGGGTAGCTCGGGAGAGTGCACTAGTAAATTATTGTAATTGCTCGGGAGAGGGTTACGATACACATAGCGTTCATGATTGATAGAATATATTAACAATTTGTATGAGCATAACGATAAGGGATTCCGTCAATAGGGGAAATCAATACCTTAGTCTTTCTCTATATTATTTCATTCAACATTCAATTCTTTCTTTTAAAGCATTCTTTAATTCTTGCAAACTAGCTATTCGAAAATCATACACAAAGATACTCAAACTTTTGGGAACTTGATTCGTAAGTACTCTTGGGTTGTGAAAATTGTGATTGATAGGTTAATTCTCTGTGGGATCGATCTTGGACTTATTAAACCAAGTTATATTGACTACGACCGTTGCTTGGACGTGAATCAATGGCGCCCAACAATCAAGCTAGGCCAGCCAAACCAATAATTTAATTATAACACAATACCAGTCCCCAAATGGACAACCCAAAAAGAATATATGAGTTTAAGAACTCCAATAATAATAATACTGAACAAAAGTACTGACACTTCCAAAGATCCGGAGTCACAAGTCTAGAGCCTCTAATAAAACCCGACAGGAAATAGAGAATACGATATAGAAGTACTCAAGTCTGAATACAAATTATAAAATAACAACTGGAATGAGAGGAGAAGCTAGGCTCTGCGAACGTAGGCAGCTACCTCAGCAACTCGATGTGACAATGTATACGCTGGAGATGTCCGTCTACTGCTCCTATGTACCTGAGTCTGCACACAAAAGGTGCAGGGAGTAGGGGTGAGTACTAAGTACTCAGTGAGTAACAAATATATATAAGTAGCTGACAATAAGAAATCCACAAAATACCACAATATGAAGCTACACTACAGTCCGAATCTCCTACGAACTAGCAGCAACAATACAATACAACTACCACAGAGTAATTCAACAAATACAGATGCAATGCAATGCACATAACCGCTACGGCGTGTAGCCCGATCCAATTTAACGTCGACGGCGCTCACTGGGGGTGTGTACAGACTCCGGAGGGGCTCCTACAACCCAAGCGCAATACTACTGCGGCGTGCAGCCCGATCCTCATATCAACCACTGCGGCGTGCAGCCCGATCCCATGCTCAGTCCACAATAAACAATTAAGTCACAAAATAATTCATTTTTCCTTATTTCCAGTTCTCAATTCATAATTTATGAAAAATACTTTAACTTTATTAATTTTGCAAAAGCTGGTGACTTAGCATTTCAAAAGTGTGATTACAATTTCCAGGACTGAGATCAGTGATTTAAGCAATTATAGCTATCACATAAATATTGTCCTCTAAGGACGCTACAGGATCGGCACAAGGCCCCAAACAAGGCTTACAGCCCACAAATATAGCAAATACAGTGTATTTCCAACACTAACAACATATTATTCACTTCCCGGGATGGACCAAGTCTCAATCCCCAATCACAATCAATCCCGCACCTGCCACGGTGTGCGAGCCACGCCCTATTAGCGTCACAATGTGCTAAGTCGGGGTTTCGAACCCTCAGAGCTACTATATACACAAACTACTCACCTCTAGCCGGTCGTAGACTCGTCCGCGATGCCTTTTCCTTTGAATTTCGTTGCCTCGTGTGTAGAATCTAGTCAAATAACAATAATTATATCAAATACGGGTCAAAGAATCATAACCCACTTCAATTTATATGAAATTCGCAAAATTACACTAAGTTGGTAAAACCCGACCCCGGGCCCCACTGCTCGGAAAATTCCGAAATTAGTACCAACGCGACCCTCATCTCGCCACGAGTCCGTGCATATAAAATTTATCGAAATCGGAGTTCAAATGGCCTTCCAAATCCAAAAATCTCGTTTTCAATATTTAGGCCACATTTCTTCAAGATTTCAACCCAATTTCATGAAGATTGATGTTAATACTACCATAAAATGATGTTTTTGAGTCAAGAATCTTACCTCCGACGAATACCCGATGACTTCTCGGTGATTTCCTCGAGTTTTCTTCTCTCTAGGGCTCAAAATTGAGTTTTGGGTTAATGAACCCGTAACTCTCTGTTTCTGGATTAAATTCACTGCCAGACACAATTGTTCATCGCGTTCGCGTGACCCTCTACGCGTTCGCGATGAACAGCCCCGCCTTACTCTTCGCGAACGCGACGCTGGCCACGCGTTCGCGATGCCCAATTCCTGATACCCTTCGCGGACGCGACGCATCTCACGCGTTCGCGATGTTCAACCTCCCAGCCACCCGGATTTCTTCTACGCGTTCGCGATAGACCTCCCGCGAACGCGAAGCACAACGCCATGACTCTACGCGATCGCGACCAAAGCAACGCGTTCGCGATGCTTAACATCCCAGACCTACGAGAACGCGACTCCGTCTCCCGCGAACGCGATGCACAAAAAGGCTTGGCCTTCGCGAACGCGACACTGGTCACGCGAACGCGAAGGCTTAAGGGCCTGGGCAGAACCTGCAGTTTTTTGCAGATTTTTGCCAAGTCCAAATGCCCGGTTGATGGTCCGAAATCATCCCGAGGCCCCAGGGACCCCAACGAAAATCACCAACGTACCCCAAAACATGATACGAACTTGTTCCAATCATAATAACACCATACTAAACATCAAAATCACCAATTAATCACGGATTCAAGCCTAAGTTTCTTCAAAACTTTCAAAACTAACATTCAATCCAAAACCCGATCAAACGATGTCCGAATGACCTGAAAATTTGCAGGACACATCCAAAATCACATAACGAAGCTACAGAAATTGTCGGAATTCCATTCCGACCCCCGGATCAAAATATCACCTACCATCCGGTTTTCGCCAAAATTCAACATTCGCCAATTCAAGCTTAAAACTACACCGGACCTCCGAATTTAATTCCGATTGTTCTCCTAAGTCATAAATGATCCCCCGGAACTAGTCGAATCATCAGAATCCGGTTCCGAGCACTCTAACTCAATAGTCAACTCTTGGTTGACTTTTCATATTCACGCTTTCCTCAAACATGCTATTTGTTTCATTTTCAATCCAAATCACTCCTAACTCACCCGATATACTCTAATACTGTTTTAAAAGCATAATATATGTAAATGCAAGGTATCGGGGTGGAAATTCCCGTAACGACGGGCCGGGTCGTTACAAGATACAACCAAATAACATGTTTATACCTTATAAATAAAGGTAATGTAATTATAAATTATATGTAACTTAATTTAATTATGATCCTTTGGAGGGACAAACAATGACCAATTACGTGTTGAATTCAAATATCAGTTTATAATAGTGGGAATTTAGTATACATTAATTAGTTCTATTTGTACTCTTAACAAATGTTATTTCTAAAACAAAAAATGTGATTAAGGTTTTACTATATTTTCGATAAATTATGTAAGACTTGAGATATAGAGACTAGTAGGTTATAAAAGTGGAAATTTGTATGCATAACGCGTCATTGAACTGTAATCGGTTTGAAGGGGTAAGAGACTTTCGTTCGTTAATGGCACTAAAATTATTCAACTATTATCTGAAATGAAAATATTACTTAAATTTGTTTAAGTAGCGCAAAAGTTACTAAGCTATTTTTATAAAATTTATACAACTTTACCTAAGTATCACATAAAGTCATTAGAAGATGATAAAAACAGTCATTTTTATATGACGCTTAAGCACAATTGTATGTCTTTTTAGTTGCAAATGGAAAAAAAGTAACTTTAGCACTTGATTCTATGATGTATAAGTCAAATCGAATGACTTTTTCGTTACAGATTAAAAATAATTGGTGACTTTGGTATGATAAAATAAAAATTTAATGATCATGTAAGATTTTAGAAACTTATAATTTGATCTCACAATCTTATTTTAAAAAATTTATTACTCTTCGACATAAAAGTTCTCAAATATGCATATTTCTATAACTTTTTATCAATTATTTATTTGCCATGTAAATTTTTTTGTTTCTAGCTGGCTGAAAATATGTGCAAAAACTTCCCATTTATCAACAATCCGAAAAATGGTAATTGTTGGGTGAAATGAAATTGCTAGTTGAGTATGAATACTTGAGAGGCAATAACTGTGGGGTTGCCAGGGGAGTTAATTAACATCCGTTTATTGGTATATTATATTGTATAAATAGGTAATTTTTTTAATTTATGTATATTATATGTTGAATTTTTTTATCTTCTTCGTATGTTTACTTCTTCATATTTGGACTCTAACGTATGTTAAGTCTCTTTATTTGATGCTCTAACGTGCTATAATAGCTCGCGACTCTTTTTTTAGATTCACCTTCTCTCCATTTCCTATTGTCTCCGCTTATCCTAATTCTTAATTACTTGTATGGATGATATATATCTCTTTTTTATATTAATGGCTTAGATATAATGTTTATAAAAAACATCTCTACCTCACTCAAGGTAGGAATAAGGTTTCATATGCACCCTTTGCAGATTCCACATGTGGAATCACAATAAATATATTATTGTTGTTTTTGTGGTCTAGATTTAATTTTCTAATATAAGGATTTAACCATGTTTAGCATAAGGAATATTTCCATCATTGTTTTCTAAGCTTTTGATATTTCCTCCCATTTCATTCTCTCTTTTTTTCCTTTCTTTTAAACATAGAATTTGAAACGTATTGTACGAAAAAGTATTATTAGCAATAATGTTTAGAGATATTTTTTGAATAAACAACAACAATAACAATGATGACCCAGTAAAATTTTACAAAGTGAAATCTGAGGAGGATACTGTATTCGCTGTCCTTACCCCAATCATGATGGGGTAGATAGACTGTTTCTGATAGACCCTCGACTCGGAAAGATGGAAATAAAACAATAAGAGAAAATTCATCAGTACTCGTCAATGGAAATCATAGAGATAGTAACAACTTCATAAAAATTATAAAATAGATGACATGTAATAACAATAACTAGCAATTAAGGCCTGGACTATGGAAAATAGAAAGGATAGTGTGGACTCTACATTAACCACAAGCCGTCTAAGATCAACCCTATCAAACCTGCTTCGTCCCCGGTATGAAATAGAAAAAGCTCGACTACCCCCACCCTACAACCCTAATACTCGACCTCCAGACATTTCTATCAATGGCAATGTCCTCAGAAATCTGCAATCGTGTCTTGTCTTCCTATCAATGGCCATGTCCTCAGAAATCTGCAATCGTGTCATGTCTTGCCTTATCACCTCTCCCTAATACCTCTTACGCCACCCTCTACCTCTTCTCATACCACCAATCGTATCCGATCGTACAACACAATTATCCCTTATTACACCATAATAATATCAACAATAATAAATAAATATATGGTGCGGTGCATAACCCGATCACACCATATAATCAGAATCACTATCATAATTCACCCTTATTTTACCATATCAGTCCACCCTTATTTCACCTCTTGCGACGCACAACCTGATCCCACCATATCAATCCACACAATCAATAAGTGCAATTAATTTAACAACTTAAATCACGAGAGTCCTCTATGATTAACGGATATGAAGCAGAACCAGAAGGGAAATCTCATCTCAAATTAAGAATTCACTATGATTAATAATAATAACTAATGGTACAAGTAAGTCATTTAAGGCAAGTAGTAGTAAATCATGGAAGCATGAGGGAATCTAACATTTTTAATACGAGAATATTAAGTGACAAGTAGCAAATAAAGGCATGGAAAATATTTAAAGCATGTTGCAATTAAGGCATGAAGTGAAATAATCAATGAAATGCGGAGAAACAAGTATTTTGGCAGCGTATATACACTCATCACCTTGCGTATATGCCGCAACACATGAATTTCAATAGCACATAACTCAAAGGTTCCTAGTTTTCTTAAATTAAGGTTAAACCCAACACTTACCTCACCCTGCAATCAACCCAGAGCCCTACCGGGGCCTTTCCTCTAGAATCTGCCTCCAAACAAATTGTATCTTTCCAAAATCAACTCGATAACATCAAATAATGCTAAGGAATCAATGACAACACATAAAGTTAAGATTTTTGTATATTTTCTTAGAAAGTTAAAAATTCAACCCTAGGCCCGACTAGAACCCATTTACCCATTCACCCTCGAGCCACATTATGTAATTAGTTTTGAAATATGACTCCATCCTAATTTAAGGTCTAAATCCCGAATTTGCAAAAAACCTCCAATTCTTCCCAACTCCCTAGTTTTCTACCATGAACGAACAAAGATTTAAGCTAGAAATTAATAGGTGATGATGGAAATAGAAGAAAATAAGTTGAAGTACACTAACCTTTGAAAGGTAGTAAAATTTCTCCTCCAAATGGACTCTAGGCTGAGCTCTAGTGGAAAGATGTTGAAAATGGGTGAAATTTCATATTTGAAATGTTTTAAGGTCTGTGCGTTAGGTATTCATTGCATTCGCGAAGGACCTACCGCGTTCGTGATGTAAAACAACCAAGATGGCCAACGCATTCGCGAGAAGTGCTCCGCGTTCTCGATGGTTCTTCCCCCCTGACCATCGCGTTCGTGACCTAGAGTTCGCGTTCGCGTAGCACACCAACCTAGTTCCCCCCCAAGCCTACAATACTTAGCGTTCAAGGAGGAACAATCTCCTCCCCTATCCCAAACTACTTTATGCGATCGCAAATGAGAAAACACCATAAACTAGCAGAAGTTAAACTAGTATTTCCTTAAGTTCAAAACACCCGCAACTTATCTGAAACTCACCCGAGCCCTCAGGGATTCAAACCAAACATGCACACAAGTCCAAAATATAATACGAACTTACTTGCACGATCAAAACACCAAAATAGCACCTAGAACTATGAATTGGATACCAAAAAAATATTTTTTTAATGAAACTTAAGAACTTTAATTTTAACAACCGAACGTTCGAATCACATCAAATCAACTCTGTTTTGTATCCAATTTTGTAGACAAGTCATAAATATAGTAATGAACTTGTACTAAGTTTCGAAACCAAAAATCCAGACCCGGTAGCAAGAAGTCAAACTTCGGTCCAACTTGAAATTTCTTTAAACCTTTAAACTTCAATTTTTAACAAATTACGATAAATCAAGCTAGGGACTTCCGAATTTGGTTTCGAGCATACGCCCAAGTCCCAAATCACAATACAGACTCACCGGGATTATCAAAATAGAGATCCAAGTCCGTTTTCTCAAAATTTTGATCGAAGTCAACTCAAATGAGTTTCAAAGCATGATTTTTATATTTCAATCATTTGTTTTTACATAAAAACCTTTCGAAAGAAGACACAAACAACCCACTAAAATCGAGAAAGTCTAGATAAAGATATTTGAGATTTCGAAATACAAAATTAAGGGTTAAATCGATAAATGACCTATCGGGTCATCACATTCTCCACCTCTAAAATAAACATTCGTCCTCGAAGAACGTAGAAAAGTACGTGGACTGGTGAAAAGGCATGTATATCTACTCTGTATGTACGACTCAGACTCCTAAGTGGCTGCCTCAATCGGCTAACCTTTCCACTATACTCGAATTGAAGGATAACTCTTAGGTCGAAATTATCGGACCTGCCGGGCAAGATAGCCACCGACTCCTCCTCATAAGTCAAATATTTGTCCAATTGGACTGATCTAAAATCTAACATATAGAGCAGATCACCGTGATACTTATGGAGCATAGACACGTAGAACACTGGATTAACTGCCGATAAACTAGGTAACAATGCGAGCTTATAGACACCTCACCCACTCTCTCAAGAATCTCAAAGGGTATGATATACCTAGGGCTCAACTTGCCCTTCTTTCCGAACCTCATCACATCTTTCATGGGTGAAACCCAGAACAATAACCTCTCTCCAACGATGAATGCAACATCACGAACTTTATGATCAGCAAAACTCTTCTGCCTAGATTGAGCTATGTGAAGTTGATTATGTATAATCTTGTCCTGATCCAAAGCATCCCATACCAAATCTGTACCCAATAACCGAGCCTCCCCCGGCTCGAAACATCCAACTGACGATCGACACCGCCTCCCATATAATGACTCATAGAGGGCCATATGAATGCCTGATTAGTAGTTGTTATTGTAGAAAAACTCCGCAAGCAGCAAAAACTAATCCCAAGAACCCCTGAAATCTATAACACAAGCACACCGCATATCCTCCAACTATTTGAATAGTATGCTTGGATTGTTCATCCGTCTAGGGATGAAATGCTGTGATCAACTTAACCCGTGTGACCAACTCATGCTGTATTGCTCTCCAAAAGTACGAGGCAAAATGCGTACCTAGATTAGAAATGATAAGCATAGGCATATCGTGAAGACGGACGATCTCACGGATATAGATCTCAGCTAATCACTGTGAAGAATAGGTAATTGCCACTGGAATAAAATATGCTGACTTGGTCAACCTATCCACAATGACCTATACTACGTCGAACTTCCTCTAAGTCCATGGGAGTCAAACAATCAAAGCCATAGTGATCTGTTCCCACTTCCACTCAGGAATCTGTAACTTCAGAAGCAAGTCGCCAGGCCTCTAATGCTTGTACTTTACTTGCTGACAATTTAAACACCGATATACATATGCAAATATATCCTTCTTCATCTTCTCCATCAATAATGTTACCGCAAGTATTGATACATCTTTGCAGCACCCGAATGAATAGAATACCGGGAACTATGGGCCTGCTCAAGAAACATCTCACGATGCACATCCACATTAGGCACAAAAATACGACTCTTCATCTTCAAAAACCAATCATCCTCAATAGTAACCTGCTTGGGACCACCATGCGCATTGTTTCCCTAAGGATAAGCAAATGAGGATCATTATACATACGCTCTTTGATTCGCTCATACAAGGAAGACCGAATGAATGTAAAAACTAGAACACAACTAGGCTATTAAACATCTAACCTCACGAACTGATTGGCCAAAAATGAACATCTGATGCAAGCACTCACTCACTAACTAGAATGTATGCAAGGATACCCATTCCCACTGCCTTTCTACTCAAGGCATTGGCCAACATATTGGCCTTCCTGGGGTGCTACAAAATGGTGATATCGTAGTCCTTCAACAATTCCAACCACCTCATTTTCCTCAAGTTGAGATCCTTTTGTTTGAAAAAATACTATAGACTCCGATGATCCTTGAATACCTCGCACAATACGCCATAAAGATAGTGCCTCCAAATCTTCAGCGCATGAACAATGGTTTCCAACTCTAAGTCATGAACGAGGTAATTATTCTCATGAACCTTCAATTTCCGCGACGCACATGCAATCACCCTGCCATCCTACATCAATACAACACCAATCTCAATATGAGATGTATCACAATATACCTTGTAAGATCCTGAACTTGTAGGAAAATCCAATATTAGTGTCGTAGTCAAAGTAGTCTTGAGCTTCTGAAAGCTCAACTCACACTCATCTGTCCGTCCGAATGCGGCACCCTTCTGGGTCAATCTAGTCAATAGGGTTATTATTGATGAAAATCCCTCATGAACCAGCGGTAATAACCCGCCAAATCCAGGAAACTTTGGATCTTTGTAGCTGAATTAGATCTACGCCAGTTCTAAAGTGCCTCAATCTTCTTAGGATCCACTTTTATGCCCTCTGCTGATACAACATGCCCCAAAAAGATGACTGAGTCTAACCAAAACCCACACTTTGAAAACTTGGCATATAACTGGTTATCTCTCAGAGTCTGAAGTACAATACGAAGATACTGCTTATTCTCCTCTTAAATGGAGGAGTAGGTCAAGATATCATCAATAAATACAATCACAAAGGAATCTAAATAGGGTTTGAGCACTCGGTTAATCAAATCTACAAATGTTGCTAGTGGATTTGTGAACCCAAATAACATCACTAGGAACTCATAATGCCCACACCGAGTTCGAAAGTCTGTCTTAGGAACATCAGATGCCCTAATCTTCAACAGATGGTATCTAGACCTCAATCGGTGCCGCCTAAGTTGGAGGATCCAGGTGCTTTAATGATTCCTTGTACAATTTGAAGTGCCGAGTTGGCTAAAGCTCTTTGTGATCATGGGACAAGTATCAATTTGATTCCCTATTCAATTTTCATGACTATGGGAATTGAGCAACCAAGACCCCTCTCTATGAGATTGTAAATGGCCGATCGTACTATGAAGAGACCTTTGGGGGTGATTGAAGATGTTTTGGTTCGTGTTGATAAATTCATTTTTCTGGCGGATTTTGTCATTTTAGATTGTGAAGTTGATTGTAAGGTGCCGATTATTATTGGTAGACATTTCCTTGCTACGGGGAAGGCTCTTTGTGATGTTGAAGTCGGAGAACTTACCTTCCGGGCTATTGATGAAAAAGTGGTTTTCCATGTGTGTAAGTCCTTGCGGCAACCAAATAGCAATAAGGTGTGCTAGTTTATGGACTTGGTGACCGATTGTTTACCTTGAAAATGGTAATAATAATTAGATTTAATTTTGTGATTCTAAAAATACGTGATATATTTTTATGCTGGTTGTTAGGCAATATATGCTAAGTGAAAGATTAGAAACAATGAGATAATAGTTTGCAGATAGTATAATAATCGAATTGAATGGCTGGGAATCAGTGACTCAAGCTTGTATACGTGAGGCCTCGAGCTTGTATACACGGGGCCTCGAGGTCGAGTTGAGTGCCCAGCCAGGGGCAGTCGATGAAGGATTAACAGTTATGAAAAATTCAATGGTGGCTCTTTATTGCCAATAATGAGCAGTAAACGAAGAACAGTAAATAGAACACAACAAATGTAAGTTGTGGAATCAAGAGAATTTATTGAGTTAGAAAGCAAAGAGAATATTCTTGTATATTCAATTCTGTGTATCAGATCCTTTACAAAATGACAAAGGTACCTTTTATATATGAGAGGGAATTATAACATAGTACAAATGAATTTACTACAAAACTACATGGTTGGTACAACTATTTAATGCCACGGTACGGGCTTGAACTAGGGAAATAGACTAGGTCAGCTTTAGTCACATTGGGAGTTTCCCGCTTTTTCACCATAACTATCAATCTACACTACCCCGAGGTTGAAAATCGATAACCCCTCGGGTGTTAATCTTATGAAAATGTGCTTATGAAGTGTCATAATGATCGAAAATTAGATCCTCTAATTTTACCATATATAGATAGTCCCCGTGTTTCTTACAGTGAAATGAAAAGAAATGACTTTGATATGCATCTCTTTGAGCTGCCCCCGATGGTGTCATACTTATGACGTAAGCCTTCGTGATAATTGAGGCATCACGTCAGTTCATCGTTCCAGAATTATTCAATATACCGCTGATTTATATCCTCTAAAGTGATAATATCACCGCTGGTCCATTTCCCAAAACACATTGATTGCGCATGTTGTGAGCACGTGATTTTTGCCCTACGTAAGATTTACTCCCAAAAATTCAAAATAAAATAGCTTTGGGCTACACTTGATTTTTGTGGATTTTGTGTTGTCTCTCCGGAGCATTAGCATTGGTATGTGTGTTTATTTAGCTAGAAAATATAAAAAAATACGCATTGCATATTTGGGAATCAAGGGCACGTTTATGAGAATAAATCGGACATAGGAATTAATCGTAAGAAAATCACAAAAAAAAAATGTGTGAACCTCGTTTCTCGATCATCATGTGATTTTATTTGAATGCATAAATTGTGTTAATCATCAAGTGTTAATTAATAGGTGTAATTTCATTCCCTTTAAATTGATTTGTTTAAAGTAGTTTTTGGTTTAATTAGAGTTAGTTAATAAAATTAAAAATAAGTGTGAAAACAGGCCCAAGGAAGATTGAACAACCCAGGCCCAAGCCAAATCCGGCTCAGGCCATCTCCGGATGCGCCCAAACGACGCCGTAACAGGCCAAGATATCCAAGCCGTTGGATCATTTCGATCCATCGGTCGCCATTTCTCCTCACAGCCCGACCCGTTCCCAGTCAAAGACCGACCCAGTCTCATAATAATGTTGCACGACGTCGTTTCCTTTAAGAAAAACGATCCTGGTCGTTGATCGTAAATGATCCAACGATCAGGATTGAATTTCCTATCTCGTATATAATACGAATCTCCTACCCAGCCCCCCCAAGCCAAACCCACGATCAATATCATCATCTCCGTTAACCTAGAGACCCATGTAACGCCGTCGTGCCCCGCCGCACTCCGCTGACCGGAAATCACCTCACGGCGGTTCCGGTAGGCCAATGGCTCCCAAATTTACACCGTAGAATCTCCCAAGCCCCCTCTACATGGATCCGTTAGTAGTTAGTCTCGAATATAGCTCGAACATCTCGAATATTCGTTCGAATTTCGCCGGAACTTGAACGTCTACCCCAAACTACCCCAAATTCACACCAGTGACTCCTCACACCTCCCTCACACCCCTACTAACCTCGGCTTAGCTCGAATCTTACTAGAAATGCTAAAGCCCTAAAGTCGAGCCTCAAGAACCCTAAAAACCCAAAAATTAGGAATTTCGTCGAGTCAACGGTATTTGAAGGCAATAGACCTTAATTGGAGTGTTTTTCGTTGGAAAAACACTTCAATTAAAGTCCGTTTACTTCAAAAGAGTGCAAACTCGAAGTCTTTGGAGCCAAGTCCGTCCAATTTCTTGAGGTATCCCATTTCTCATTCTTTTCCTTCTGTTTTGTTGTTGTGTCCATTATATTAACTTAGTTGTTCGTTTCTATCTGTTTGTGTTTGATTTTAATCTGTTCTGCTTCTACCCCATAAGACCTTTATTTGGTCATTCTTGTTTTATTTATATGTCGGAGTAGATTACGATATAGAAACACGAATTAGCTGTAAACGATACTGTCAAGTAGTAAATTCTGCATTTTTCATGTTTCGTTTGCCTGAGCATTTCGAATCACTAAGTCATTTGATTGATTGTTGTTCCTTATGTGAGTTATACGAATATTGTCAATGAGTCTTGTAGGTCTGTTTATTGGAGTTTTATGGCCGAAATAGACACTGTAAATCACATTGTGAATCACTGTTGGATCGAGATTTCCTTCCTTCTGAACTGTTGTTTTAATTAAGTGGTGAATTGGATATAGTTGTTGTTAGTTAAGAACTGAAGGAGTGTAGTGCACATTAGGACTGCTGGCGGAACCTGGTGTGTAGCAGAGTTTCCCCACTAATGCCCATACTTATCAATTTAATAATAGCCCCATACTTAGACATATTGTAGTGTTAAAACCAGTGTCAGGGAGGCTAGGGAATATCATGGGCTAGGCAGAGAATATAATGGGCAAGGGTTTAGTTTAAGGGTGGCAGGATTAGGAGCTGAAGTTCAAAAAAAAGCTATATAGATAGAGAAGGGATACACAGACATAGGAAGACAGATCTTAGACAGAGAAAAGATATACATTTTAGAGAAAAGAAGGAAGAAAACATTCTGCTTCTTTTTTGCTCACTGTTTCAGTCAATCTTTGAGTCTTTTGAGCTATATCCTGATGCGACATTGGTCTTTTGAAGTTCTTGAAGTAATCATTAGGTATTTTGGAAGTTAAAACAGGTCTATTGGGACTGTTTTGGTGTTATTCTTAGGTCTTTCGACATTGTTGATCATAGCATTGGGTTGTTTGGTTTTTGAGTCTTGTTGGGGTTTCAAGTGCTCCTTCCTGGGTGTGCTCTTAAATCCCTAGACACTGTTTCATTGGCTTGGATTGGATCTTGTACTGATTTATTGCATCTTGTCTCTGGATTTGTGTTTCTGCTGGATTGTTTTGTTAAAACTGATTGTTGCTGGATATTGTTGCTGGTTGTCTACTGCTGTTGTTGTTGTTCATTGCTACTGCTTGTCATCTGTTGCTGATTGAATCTCATTTCCCTTCTTATTTGAAAATTCCAGGTACACCTTCATAGCCTTTAATGATCTGAAAGTTTGATCTATGTGTATGAAAAATTTGGAGAATCAATAAGAGTTATTATCTGTTCATTTGAGTTTCCTTAGAACCATTATCAACTCTTAATGTTCAACTTAGCTATTCATGTTTAATTATAACTAGAATAGCAGTTTGTATTATCTGATGTATATTGGACTGTAATAGTACTATTTTGAGACTATTTTTGACTTGTGGATTGTGAATTGATGTTATGTTACGAGAAGATGAATCCATGTAGTTAGTAGTTTTATTTTGGTTAACTTTCGTTACTAGTGTAGTATAATTCGAATTTATATGACAGTTATATTTTACAACTTGGAAACTGAACTAATAATCAGTACGTAAGCCCTGGTTATGTTAAGCAATAAATAGTCTTGGTAATGCAATTTGTGAGTAAACAAACATAGTTTGAATTAGCCTAAAAATAGCTAGCGTATTTTTGAGTTTAGGGTCATTAACCTATTCATGTACATGTATTAAGCAAAATAATGCAACCAAGTAGTTATCACTGTTGTAAAATTCGCATTCATGTTTCCAATCTAATTGTCATCTTTAACAACATGTAGGAATCACTAAGAGATAGATAAATAAAATAGTTGGTCGCCTATGTTTTTCTTTTGAATTGAGTGAAACATGGATCTAAAGTAAGATCAAGGGGTAGGTATTAATGTAATTTCAAAAAAAAAAAATACAATGCAAAGCCGTGCAAATTCAGCTAGTTAATTAATTGTTGGACCATTTTTTTATTGAAACTACATGATTGGGCCTTTTAGAACTCTACTGGTCATGCCTTGGTTTTGGGTGAGGACTATAGTCCTTATTCGAGTTTTGGATTCAACTAAATAAATTCAAAAGTAATGGTCTTTCATATGTTATAATTAGTTAATTAACTAGGATGTTTTTTTTAATTAAAAAATATATATATAAATAATCGTAGTGGATTTAGGATTGCCATTTAAACAATATATGAGATGAGCCTCGATAGAAGATCAAATACACGGGGCCCTAATTAATTATTATATAAATGTAGACTCGGGAAGGCCGTTTAGTGGATTTCACGGTCTTTCACAAAGTTAACAACACGATAGACTCTTTAGGCACGATTTGTAAATAAAATACTTTCCTAATTACGGGTGCGCATTTATGTGACCCAAATCTCACTCCCGGCGAAACTGAGGCGCATTAAAGTCACAGGCGTACCGGTTGCGGTGTGACTCGAAATGTGTTTTCGTGACGTTGCAATTCTTCTAAAACTAAAAGCGGAACATTAAAAGCACATGAATCGAAATATATAAAGAAATCAGATAAAAACAAAGATTGCAATCGAGCGACCGTGCTAAAACCACGAAATCCGGGAGTGCCTAATACCTTCTCTCGGGTTAACAGAATTTCTTATCCAGGTTTCTAGTTTCGTAGACTGTAATACAGAGTCATAAATTTCCTCGGTTCGGGATTAAACCGGTGACTTGGGACACCATTATTTTCCCAAGTGGCGACTCTGAATAATTAAGTAAATCGATCCCGTTCCGACTGTCCTTTAAGTGGAAAAACTCCTTCACTGATCATTATTATACCCCTTCTTGGGGTGTAATATTAAACAGTGGTACATTACTTTTATGTGCAGAAAAAGGAGGTGTGACACATGTCGCTACGTCTTTCAAAGGCATTGATTGTGCCGTCGATTACGCTGCTACCCTTTTTATTAATGGAAGCCTTCTTGAACCAAACTTTATTCAAGTGTTCTTCAATAGCCTCTTGCCCCTTTCTTTTCTTCATCCCCATCCATTATTATTTCCCATGCTTGAGGCCTATGGCCTTAAGGTCATATGTAGTGTTCTCATCAGTTATGCCATGGACGTTTCCTAAAGTTTTCCATTGCTAAGCGGTATTGTAATGCTTTGTTGTTGTTCGCCCAAGGTAAAGAGAGAGAAATCTCAAATTATCTTCATATTAAAGGATATGCGGACTACGAACTTCTACTAATCTCCTCTAATTACCCGGTGTGATGCTTCACTCCTATTACTTTCCATGGAGAGAGGTGGTGCCATCTACTAACTGTTGCATCCATCACCGGTGAAAAGTCTCAAGAAGTGGATTCATAATAGTAGTGCTGGCTAGACCCATACTCGCCAAATTTTTCACCCAACCACTTCTTCATCTTTTATTGCTTCTTTCTTATCTTTTTTTTTCTTTTTCTTCATCGTTTTTTGCTTCTTCTTTAATCTGGAGGATACGGTTTGAAAGATCGAGAGAAGGCCCCGAGGTAATGGTTCTCGAAGACACTACCCCTGAGGATGTATCGTCGAGAGCCGATTGTTATATACATTTTTTCTTTTTTCTTTGGCTTCTATATTTCTATGTAAGGACACTTCGTGGGATTTTGTAATCATGTGTAAGGACCCTTCTTGGGCTTTTGTAATCATCGTATACCAATGAAAAAGTTTTTCTTTAATTTTGTACCTGATTTATGCCGGATATCCTTTTATCAACATTTCAGTCGCGATTTCATTCATATTTTTCCTCTATTTTTGAGCACCTTGAGAGCTAAATGATGGAATTTGAAGGGATTTTATCGGGAAGTGATTGGAGGTAAGTCTCATGGTCTTAATACGTCATTTAATCAAAGAAGCTTTCATTAATTCTCTGAATTTGGGTATAAATTGAAGAAGTTACGGCTTGAATTTTTGCTATGTAAAATTGAGATTTGGTGGCTCATTTAAACTCCGATTTTGATAAATTTTATATGTTCGTACTCGTGGCAAGACGAGGATTCCGAAAATATGAGTTTCATAATTTTTCAAAAACCGGGCCCGAGGCTCGGGTTTTGCTAGTTTCGAGATTTTTCATGTATTTCGATTGTTTTCGATTGGGTGTTGTTCTATTAGCCTATTTTAATATATTTGTACTAATTTTGGCTAGTTTTGATGCGTGTGGAAGCCGGTTTGAGGAGCTAAGGCGTCACGGGCTAGAGTTTTTGCCGGATCGAGGTGGGTAATACTTGTAAATGATGTCATGAGGGTTTGTAAACCCCAGAGTTGCACATCCTAGTGCTGTACTGAGGTGACTTTCACGCCGGATAATGAGCGTGGGGTAGAACACCGTTGGGATAGTGACTTGGTTCGTCCCGCTTAATAAATAATACTACCTAATTGCTTGAAACTGAATTGACACTATAACAAAGATATTAATTATCATGAATTGGACTGATTATCATTTTGGGCTTCGTGCCAAATATTTGAATCCTTCAGGGATTGATATCACTGTCTTGATAATACTGTGCATAATTTCATCTCAGTCTAAGGTTTTAAAATTGTATTTTGCTACTCAGCGTTTTTATAAAATTTGAAAAACTTGAACAAGGTTTTGATGACATTTTAGCTGTGAGCTGATATGATACAATTGCCCAAGGGGCTTATATGCATTCATGACTATGCATGGATCGGGCTGCATGCCGCAGCAGGAGTGATATTGATATTGCGCTTGGGCTGTAGGAGCCCTCCGGAGTCTGAACCCCCACAGTGAGCGCGAGCGCCTTTGCATGGATCGGGTTGTACGCCACAACGTCATATGAATTGCATTACATACATATATTGACCTTACTTGTATTACGTGGCATGACATTTAGCACTCATAAATTACTGGCATACATGTGTTATGCCTTATTGACCATATACTCTGGTGGAAATTGTTAAAGAGTGCTGAGCCCAATGGGCTAAATTGGGTGCAAACTTGCACTGTTTGAGGTTGTACCCAGGTATTGATGTGCTATAATGAAAGGAAGAGATGTTAAAAAGAGATTTATAAATAATCTACTCACATATGTTAAAAGGAATACCTTGAAAGTGTACTTCAGTTTAAATGATGATTCTGTATGTTTATAGCATGAGATAGTGCCTTGTGTGATTTTCTTTCCCTCGGCATTATTTATTTTTATTACCGCTGAGTTGGAAGTACTCACTCGACTCCCTGAACCATGTGTGTAGATCCAGGTACTTGGGAGCTTAGCTGAGCTTGAAGCTGATACAGATCTCCATTTGGGATCGTCAAGGTAGCTGCCTAGCGTCCGCAGGACCCGACACTACCCCTTGTTACTCTGTTATTACTTATTTTATTCCGTGTACTCTTAGACTTGTAGAGTATTTACAATATTTACTGATATTCTGATAGAGGCTCTTGTCTCGTGACCCCAGATCTTTGTGAAGTTACGTTGTATTCTTTTGGGAGATTTATGGATATTTATAATACTATCAGTTTGATCTTGTTTTCCTTCACTGTTGATGACTTGAAATAAAATGATTTTGAGCTCTAAGCTCGGGATGATAGTGTATTTGGTCGGGCAGGCCTAGCAATGTGCTGGGCGCCATCACGACCGGATTCTGGGATCGTGACATTACCTTATCTTTTTCTCTCAATCTCACTCTTTGTTATTATTAAATTATTTTATTTTATCATTTACCCTACCTTTTTATATATTAATTTTACCCTGTATCATAATTTTTTTTAATAATATTGCAAGTTTATTCTTCATATTACTGGTGAGTGATATCATGAAACGATGTCAAATGACACAATCTATCAAAATATTGTATTTATCAAATGATACATTACAATCAGGGGCGGGCCTACGCTAAGGGGTGGGGGGTCATGGGTACCTGTTGGCCTCGGTAAAAATATTGCATATATATTCTATATATAAGTTAATACAGGGAGGGCCCCTATAAATATATTATGTGGTACCCTCAGTCACAAAGACTGGGTAGAAGAGTTGGTTTGTGGTATTAGCTGCCTTCTTCAAGACCCAGGTTTAAAACTCAGGTCCAACAATCAATTATTTTTTATTGGGTCTCATTCGGTCAGACCCTACTCCCTTTTCTCTCTCTTTGACATCAAGTTATTTCTTATAAACCCAAAACAAATTTCATAGGTTAAAAATACAAGTCTACTCCCTTTTCTCTCTCTTTGACATCGAGTTATTTCTTTTAAACCCAAAACCAATTTCATCCGTCACACATTTCTTTCTTCAGTGATCAAGCAGCTGCCGAATCTTTTTCTAGGTAAGATTTTGAAAATCTTTCCATCCTATTTCAACTTTTCTAATGGTAAATTTCAGTTTTGAATTTAGGGTTTAAAAAAATTCCTTTTAAAATACGATTGAGAAGGGGCTTAACTAGAAGGTTTTGCTTGCCTTTTATTTGTGTCTTGTTCTCACTTTCGGCTATTCTACTTTGATAGAATCTCTGAATTTTCTATAATTTTTCTTCATTTTGTTGAGGCTAGTAAAACCTTTGATTTAGGCCCCAAAAATTTTGAGGACCCAAAAAGTGTATTTCTTTTAGTTTTTGAATTTATTGTTTGAGCGGACTTAACCTAGTTGGTGTGCTAATTTTTTATCTTAATAATTAATTCAATGGTATTTGAAGATTTGTGCTAATGCTACTTGAAATATTATTTCAGTGAAGTGGATGTTTTGAGACCAAATTGTATTTGGATTTCAAGGATACCTTTCAGAATCGGTAAGTGATTCTTCTATCTTTAATAAAATAATAATAATAATATAGTGAACAAGCTATTTATTAGTCTTGTTCATGTTAGTGATACATCTGCAAAGTCGTTGAAAAAGGCAGTACTTTCTTTACTAATAAAACACTCATAAGTCCATCCAAAATACGTGGACAAGGCTATGATGGGGCTAGTAATATGCAGGGAAAGATGAATGGCCTTAAAGCTTTAATTTTGCAAGAAATTGCATGGCATATTCTGTTCATTGTTTTGCACATCAATTACAATTGACGTTTGTAGCTGTTGCAAAAAGACACAAGGAGGTTGAGACTTTCTTTGCTATTGATACTAACGTGTTGAATATAATTGGAGTTTCTTTTAAGCGTAGAGATCAACTTCGGGATCATCAAGCAGAATTGTTGGAGCAATTATTAAAGAGTGGTGAAGTTCAAAGTAGGAAAGGATTAAATCAAGAGCGGGGGTTTCAAAGGTCAGGTGACACTCGTTGGGGATCACATTATAAAACATTGGATAACTTTATTATTTTATTTATTCTATTGTTCATGTGCTTGGGGTGATTGAATGTGAAGGTGATGTTAATGATAGGTTGCAAGCAGAAGCTGTTTCGAGTAGAATTAAAGCATTTGAATTTGTTTTCTTGCTTTACTTAATGTTGAAAGTGTTGATAATGTCAAACGAATTGAGCAAACCTGTCACGACCCAAACCCTGGTCGTGATGGCGCCCAACACAATGCTAGGCAAGCCCGACCATATTATCCCTTAAACCAGCCAGTTATTAATCAAATTAAACTTAAACAGTAAATGATCATATCAGGTGATGAACGAAATGTAAAACATACAAAATACGGTCCCAACCATATCGTGGTGTCACGAGACTGAGCCTCTACAGAATAGCATCCTACTACAACCAAGTCTAGGCAATTAGGAAATCAACAAGATGATAAAGAAGGAGAAAACAAGCTCTGCGGACGCTGGCAGCTACCTCGTAATCTCCGCAAAAGTAGACAAGGATCAGCAGCTACAATGTCTCAACTGCTCTCGGGCACCTGTGGATCTGCACAGAAAGTGCAGGGGAGTGGGGTGAGTATATTTCAACTCAGTGAGTAACAATAATAAATAATAACCGAAGGTAAGAACTCATGTGCTATCACTTAGCAGTTCTAAGGCAACCCTCACAGGTACGTCATCACTATAGTAATACTCAAATCTCCAATCTACGTTTATCTCTACAAGATTCTACACTGAACCAACCCTCACTCGTACCCCTATGGTGTACGGCCATCTCAACATATAAAGACACATACTTATGTCTATAATGTATAAGTGTTTAAGTAGATAGTAGGATATGATTAAGTATAATGCTGCGGCGTGCAGCCCGCTCCAATACATATACCGCTGCGGCGCGCAGCCCGCTCCATTTAACGTCGACGGCGCTCACTGGGGGTGTATACAGACTTCGGAAGGGCTCCCTAGGCCCAAGCACTATAATACTGCGGCGTGCAGCACGATCCACACAAATATTACTGCGGCGTGCAGTCCGATCCAAAATATATATATGTATATATCTCTATACTGCTGCGGCGTGCAGCCCGATCCCATAATATACACCAGTGCTCACTGAGAATGTGTGCAGACTCAGACTCCGAATGGGCTCCTACAGCCCAAGCGCAATAATACTGCGGCGTGCAATCCGTCCCACATGTATATTACATGTATATTACTGCGGCGTGCAGTCCGATCCAATATATATACTGTTGCGGCGTGCAGCCCGATCCAATATATATATATATATATATATATATATATATATATATATATATATATATATATATATATAATACCTCATAATGGGTCCTCGACCCTGTCCCGATTAGTATAGGATTGGCCTTTCAGGCCCACTCAGCTAAATCACAGTGGGTCCTAGACCCTGTCTCAATCAATATAGACTTGGCCTTTGAGGCCCACTCAGCTAGAACAGGGAATTCCACCCTAGATAATCTCTCTCAATGTACACATCTAGTACGAGCTCATATTATGCTATACGGCTAGAGCTACGGGTGAGTGTATGTTTCCAACATGATATAAGGGTCACCTAGCTCTATAGGTTCCCTAATGCTCTACAGAGATCGGCATAAGGCCCCAAACATGGCTTTTAGCCCTAATGTACAGTTATAATCTCAGTAACAGTCATACAACACAGGTATTCTATTAGCCGGGAAGGACCAAGTCCAAGTCCCCAATCACGATGTCACCACACTCGTCTCAAGACGTGTGTCTCATCTCAACATAGCATTGTGAAGTGCTAGTACGGGGTTTCAAACCCTCGGTACATTGTTTACTACCACCACTCACCTCGAACCGGTAGAAGCTTCAATCCGCCTTGCGCTTTCCTCGCAAATCAATCTCCTCGGATGCCAAATCTGCTCAAAAACATGGAGAATGCATCAATATACGCTAATTTCACGAAATTCATTCGAAATAACCCAATTTATATCAAAACCCACAAGTTGTCAAAACCCGACTTTTGGTACACTTGTCGAAAAATTACAAAAATCACATATTCGGAATCCTCATCTCGATACGAGTCTAGGCATATAAAATTTACTAAAATCGGACTTCATTTGCCCACTCATATCAGTGTTTTTCTTTAATTTAGGCCTAGGGCTCAAACCCACCTTTAATCTTCCATTTACAGGGATTTAACCAAGGAATTCATGATAAAAGCGTGTAATTAAACCACAAAACTTACCTCCGACAATATCCCGATGATCTCCCAGCAATTCCCGTCACTTTCTCACTCTAGAGCTCAAGAATGGGGGTTTCTAGGAGTGAAACCCGTAAATGAAATGTTCTGCAATTTAAGGACCTGCCCAGTCATTTAACCCTTCGCGAACGCGACACTACCCACGCATTCGCGATGAACAAAATTAGCAGCCTCCGAATTTACTCTACGCGAACGCGTGGCTTCCAGCCGCGTTCGCGATGACCAACCGCTCAGACCTACGCGAATGCGTTAACTCCTTCGCGATCGCGATGCTTCCCAAGCCTGACCCTACGCGGACGCGTGCCCTTCATCGCGAACGCGATGAAGGAATTTCCTCTGCAGATACAGCAGCAATTCAGCTGCTGTCTTAGGCCAAAAATGGTCCGTTTTGACCCCCGAATTCATCCCGAGGCCCTCGGGACCCCAACGAAAACCACTAACAATACTCCATAACACAATTCAAACTTGCTCCAATCATAAAAACACCATCCTAAACATCAAAATCACCAATTACGCACGGATTCAAGCCTAAGTTTCTTCAAGTCTTCCGAAATCGACATTCGATCAAAAACCCGACCAAACGACCTCCGAATGACCTGAAATTTTGCAAGCATATCCAAAATCACCCTACGGAGCTACTGCAACTATCGGAATTCCATTCCGACTCCCGGATCAAAATCTCACCTATCGATCGGATTTCGCCAAAATTCAACCTTAGCCAATTCAAGCCTATTTCTACACCGGGCCTCCAAATTCAATTCCGATCGCTCCCCTAAGTCACAAATCACCCCCGGAACTAACCGAATCATCAAAATCCAATTCCGAGCCCTCTAACCAAATAGTCAACTCCGGGTTGACTTTCCTTATTCAAGTTTGCTTCAAAAGGCTATATGCCTCATTTCCAATCCAATTCACTCCTAACTTCCCCGATAGACTCTAACACTGATATAAAAGCATAAATCATGTAGTTACAACATAACGGGGTGGTAATTACCGTGACGACGGGCCGGGTCGTCACATTCTCCCCTCTTAAGCAAACGCTCGTCCTCGAGCCGGTCAAGAAACATACCTGAAGTCTCAAATAGCTGAGGGTATCTGCTCCGCATCTCCTGCTCAACCTCCCAAGTAGCCTCCTCTACGGGTCGACCTCTCCACTGAACCTTAACTGATGCAATCTCCTTTGACCTCAACTTCCTTACTTGGCGACCCAAAATAGCAATAGGCTCCACATCATAGGATAGATCACCATCAAGCTGAATGGTACTGAAGTCTAATACATGGGACGGATCTCCGATGTACTTCCGGAGCATAGACACATGGAATACTGGATGAACGTTGGATAAGCTGGGTGGCAAGGCTAACTCATATGCCACCTCTCCAACTCTCCTGAGTATCTCAAAAGGACCAATGTACCTGGGACTCAACTTCCCTTTCCTCCCGAACCTCATGACACCCTTCATGGGTGAAACCTTCAGCAATACTCTATCACCAACCATGAAAGACAACTCTCGAACCCTACGGTCCGCATAACTCTTCTGGCGAGACTGTGCTGTGCGAAGCCTCTCCTGGATCAACTTTGCTCTATCCAGAGCATCCTGAACTAACTCAGTCCCTATCAATCTATCCTCACCAGGCTCAAACCATCCGATGGGAGATCTACACCGTCTGCCATACAATGCCTCGTACGGGGCCATCTGAATACTCGACTGGTAGCTGTTGTTGTAGGCAAACTCGGCAAGTGGCAAAAACTCATCCCATGAACCACCAAAGTCAATCACACATTCCCGCAACATATCCTCCAGGATCTGAATAGTACGCTCAGACTGCCCGTCTGTCTGGGGGTGAAATGCTGTACTCAACTCGACCCTCGTACCCATCTCTCGCTGAAATGCTCTCCAAAATTGAGAAGTGAACTGAGTGCCTCTGTCAGATATAATAGACACTGGGACCCCATGCAACCTGACAATCTCCCGAATAAAGATCGATGCCAACCGCTCCGATGAGTAAGTAGTACTAACTGGGATGAAATGTGCGGACTTAGTCAGCCGATCAACAATCACCCATACAGAATCAAACTTCCTCGCTGTCCGAGGAAGCCCAATAACAAAATCTATGGTGATCCTCTCCCATTTCCACTCGGGAATAACCATACGCTGAAGAACACCGCCCGGTCTCTGATGCTTCATACTTGACCTGCTGGCAATTGAGGCACTTAGCTACATGCCTAACAATATCCATCTTCATTCTCCTCCACCGGTAGTGCTGTCTCAAGTCTTGGTACATCTTTGCGGCACCTGGGTGAATAGAGTACCGCGAACTGTGTGCCTCCTCAAGTATCAACTCCCGCAAACCATCAACATTGGGCACGCATATACGGCCCTGCATCCTCAGAACACCATCACTGTCGATAGTCACATCTCTAACATCATTATGCTGCACTCTGTCCTTAAGGACAAGCAAATGTGGGTTATCATACTGTCGCTCCCTGATGCGATCATATAAGGAAGATCGAGAAACAACACAAGCCAACACCCGACTCGGCTCCGAAATATCTAATCTCACTAGCCGATTGGCTAGGGCATGAACATCATAAGCAAATGGCCTCTCCCCAACTGGGATGAAAGCTAGGCTGCCCATGCTAACCGCCTTCCGACTCAAGGCATCGGCCACCACATTGGCCTTCCCCGGATGATACAAAATAGTGATATCATAGTCCTTAAGCAACTCCAACCACCTCCGCTGTCTCAAATTAAGGTCCTTCTGTCTGAATAAGCGCTGAAGGCTGCGATGATCCGTGAACACCTCACAGGAGACACCATACAGGTAATGCCTCCAAATCTTCAAAGCATGAACTATGGCTGCTAGCTCCAAATCATGAACGGGGTAGTTCTTCTCGTGGGGCTTCAACTGACGAGAAGCATAAGCAATGACCCTACCCTTCTGCATCAACACACAACCAATGCCAACTCCTGAGGCATCACAATATACAGTATAAGAATCTGAAGCTGTCGGTAGAATCAAGACTGGTGATGTGGTCAGTGCTGTCTTGAGCTTCTGAAAGCTCTCCTCGCACTCCTCGGACCATAAGAAAGGAACACCCTTTTGAGTCAATCTAGTCAAGGGTGAAGCAATAGAAGAGAACCCCTGAACGAATCGGCGATAATACCCTGCCAATCCCAGAAAGCTACGGATCTCAGTAACTGAGGTCGGTCTGGGCCAACTCTGCACTGCCTCGACCTTCCTCGGATCTACCTGAATACCATCACAGGACACCACGTGTCCTAAGAATGCCACGGACTCAAGCCAGAACTCACATTTGGAGAACTTGGCATACAGCTTCTCCTCTCTCAACCTCTGCAACACAATACTCAAGTGTTGAGCATGCTCCTCCTGACTACGGGAGTAGACTAGAATGTCATCAATGAACACAATCACAAATGAATCCAAATAAGGCCTGAACACACTGTTCATCAGATGCATAAATGCTGCTGGGGCGTTGGTCAGCCAAAACGACATCACAAGGAACTCATAATGGCCATATCGGGTCCGGAATGCAGTCTTCATAATGTCAGACTCTCTAATCTTCAGCTGATGGTAGGCTGAACAAAAATCAATCTTCGAGAACACCCTAGCTCCCTGGAGCTGATCAAATAAATCATCAATACGAGGCAGAGGATACTTATTCTTCACTGTTACTTTGTTTAGCTGCCTATAGTCAATACACATCCTCATAGATCCGTCCTTCTTCTTAACAAAGAGGACCGGTGCACCCCACGGCGACACACTCGGCCGAATGAACCCCTTATCTAGGAGTTCCTGGAGCTGCTCCTTCAATTCCTTCAACTCAGCTGGTGCCATCCGATAAGGAGGAATGGATATGGGCTGAGTGCCGGCACCAAGTCAATGTCAAAATCAATATCCCTGTCCGTCGGCATGCCCGGCGGGTCTGGGGGGAATACATCTAAGAAGTCCCTCACAACAGGTACAGAATTAATGCTAGGAGACTCAGCTCCCACATCTCTCACAAAAGCTAAGTACGATAAACACCCTTTTTCAACCATCGTTGGGCCTTGAGGAAAGATATTACCCTGCTAGGTACATACTCAGTCGTGCCTCGCCACTCGATCCTCTGAATGCCCGGCATAGCCAAAGTGACTGTCTTAGCATGACAGTCCAGAATAGCATGACATGGAGATAGCCGGTCCATGCCCAATATAACATCAAAATCAATCATGCTGAGAAGCAACAGGTCTACTCGGGTCTCCAGACCTCCAATAGTGACCAAACGGGACCGGTATACGTGGTCCACAACAATAGTATCCCCTACCGGGGTAGATACATGCACTGGCAGCTCAAGACTCCCTCGGATCATGCCCAAATGAGGAGCAAAATATGTAGACACATAAGAATAAGTAGAACCAGGATCAAACAATACTGAGGCATCTCTGTGGCAGACTGAAATAATACCTGTAATGACAGCATCAGAAGCAACAGCCTCAGATCATCCCTGAAGAGCATAGCATCTAGCATGTCCGCCTGATCGGCCTCCCCCTCGAGGGCGACCCCTAGCTGACTGACCCTCACCCCTAGCTGGCGGGGTGGGTGCTGAAGTAGAAAGACCAGATGATGAGGGCTGCCCCCTCTACTGATAAGACCTGGAAACAAGACGGGGACACTCTCTACGGTGGTGCCCAAACTCTCCGCACTCGTAGCAACTCCCCGGTACTGGGGGCTGAGACTGATAAGGACCCCTGGCGCTGGAGTGGCCAGCTGATGAACTAGGCCGAGATGAACCCTGAGCAGATGGGGCCTGTGAAGAACTCTGAGCTGGCATGGCGCTGAGAGATGGCTGGCTCTGGTGCGAACCCTGATAACCCTGACTAGAAGACCACCCACGACGATCTGAGCGACCCGACTGCGAAGATCTGAAAGAGCGACCTCGGCTCTGCTGACTCTGGCCTCTGCTCTGAGTGCCACTGGAACTGGCTGAACCTCGAGGCCTCTTGGCCTCCCTCTCGTCCCACTCTCTGCGACGATCTGACTCTATGTCGCGAGCAATATTCACAGCCTCCTCAAATGTACGACTCAAAACCCTCTCTCGAGTCATCAAAATACGAATGGGATAAATGAGGCCGTCCACAAAGCGTCCAATCCTCTCTCTGTCGGAAGGAACCAACCACGGTGCATGTCTAGACAACTCTGTAAACCTAATCTCCTACTCTGACACTGTCATGTCCCCCTGACGGAGACCCTCAAACTGCCTACGCATCTCCTCTCTCTAAAATCGAGGCACCCACTTCTCCAAGAACATGGTGGTGAACTCTGACCATGATAGTGGTGCTGCCCCTGCTGGCCTGCGACGCTCATAAGACTCCCACCAAGCGAAAGCTGGCCCCTCAAACTGAAAGGTGGTGAAAGATACCCCACTGGACTCCAAGATCCCAGCCGTATGTAGCATCCGACGACACTTGTCCAGAAAACCTTGGGCGTCCTCACCCGGAGCACTGGTGAACACTGGAGGAGATAACCTGGTGAACCTTTCGAGACGACACTGCTCATCGTCCATCATAGCTGGGACCCTGTCCCCCTGAATCTGATCTACTGGCTGAACTGGAACCGTAGGCTGAACTGGAGAAGCCTCTGGTGTCTGCAAGCTCTGCACTGCTGTCTCTAGAGTGCGTGCTGCGGGGGTCTGATGACCACTCCCAGTCCCTGATGCAGCTACTACGGTAGTAACTGAAACTGCCTGTGCCAAGCCAGTGCAAACTGCTAGTATCTGGGCCACGGTCTCCTTTAGATCCGGAATGACGATGGGCACAGCTGGTGCCTGAACTAGCGCTGCTGCTGGCACCTCTGCAACTGGGGGCTGTGGGTTAGCTGGCACTGCCTCAGCTGCCCTAACTCCGCCACGACCACGGCCACGTCCACGACCTCTAGTAGGTGGTAGTGGTGGTCGTCATCCACGTCCGGATGATTGAGTTCTCGCCATCTGCGATAGAATAGAATGTCAAAGTTCAGATCAAGTCAAAAGTAATCGCACGACAAGAATTCCAAGAATTGAAACTTTTCCTAAAAAGGTTTGCAGGCTCCCGAGGATAAGTACAGGTGTCCCCGCACCGATCCACGAGACTCTACCAACCGGCTCATGACTCGCGAGACATGTTAACCTAGGCTCCGATACCAACTTGTCACGACCCAAACCATGGTCGTGATGGAGTCATCAGGTGATAAACGAAAAGTAAAACATACAAAATACGGTCAAATTAAACTTAAACAGTAAATGCTCATATCAGGTGATAAACAAAATGTAAAACATACAAAATACGGTCCCAACCATATCGTGGTGTCACGAGGCTGAGCCTCTACAGAATAGCATCCTACTACAACCAAGTCTAGGCAATTAGGAAATCAACAAGATGATAAAGAAGGAGAAAACAAGCTCTGCGGACGCTGGCAGCTACCTCGTAATCTCCGCAAAAGTAGACAAGGATCGGCAGCTACAATGTCTCAACTGCTCTCGGGCACCTGTGGATCTGCACAGAAAGTGCAGGGGAGTGGGGTGAGTATATTTCAACTCAGTGAGTAACAATAATAAATAATAACTGAAGGTAAGAACTCCTGTGCTATCACTTAGCAGTTCTAAGGCAACCCTCACAGGTACGTCATCACTATAGTAGTACTCTAACCTCCAATCTACGTTTATCTCTACAAGATTCTACATTGAACCAACCCTCACTCGTACCCCTATGGTGTACGGCCATCTCAACATATAAAGACACATACTTATGTCTATAATGTATAAGTGTTTAAGTAGATAGTAGGATATGATTAAGTATAATGCTGCGGCGTGCAACCCGCTCCAATACATATACCGATGCGGCGTGCAGCCCGCTGCATTTAATGCCGACGGCGCTCACTGGGGTGTATACAGACTTCGGTGGGGCTCCCTAGGCCCAAGCGCTATGATGCTGCGACGTGCATCCCGATCCATTCATAGATATTACTGCGGCATGTAGTCCGATCCAATATACATATATACATAAATAACTATACTGCTGTGGCGTGCAGACCGATCCCATAATATACACCAGTGCTCACTGAGAATGTGTGCAGACTCAGACTCCGAAGGGGCTCCTACCGCCCGATCCAGTATATATACTGCTGCGGTGTGCAGCCCGATCCAATATATATACTGCTGGGGCTCCTATAGCCCAAGCACAATAATACTGTGGTGTGCAGTCCGTCCCACATGTATATTACATGTATATTACATGTATATTACTGCGGCGTGCAGTCCGATCCAATATATATACTGCTGCGGCGTGCAGCCCGATCCAATATAGGTATATATATAATACCCCATAATGGGTCCTCGACCCTATCCCAGTCAATATGTGCTTGGCCTCTCGGGCCCAATATAATGTATCACAGTGGGTCCTGGACCCTGTCTTAGTCAATATAGACTTGGCCTTTCAGGCCCACTCAGCTAGAACAGGGAATTCCACCCTAGATAATCTCTCTCAATGTACACATCTAGTACGGGCTCATATTATGCTATACAGCTAGAGCTACGGCTGAGTGTATGTTTCCAACATGATATAAGGGTCACCTAGCTCTATAGGTTCCCTAATGCTCTACAGATCGGCATAAGGCCCCAAACATGGCTTTTAGCCCTAATGTACAGTTATAATCTCAATAACAGTCATACAACACAGTATTCTATTATCCGGGAAGGACCAAGTCCAAGTCCCCAATCACAATGTCACCACACTCGTCTCAAGATGTGTGTCTCATCTCAACATAGCACTGTGAAGTGCTAGTACGGGGTTTCAAACCCTCAGTACATTGTTTACTACTACCACTCACCTCGAACCGGTAGAAGCTTCAATCCGCCTTGCGCTTGCCTCGCAAATCAATCTCCTCGGATGCCAAATCTGCTCAAAATCATAGAGAATGCATCAATATACGCTAATTTCACGAAATTCATTCGAAATAACCCAATTTATATCAAAACCCACAAGTTGTCAAAACCCGACTTTTGGTACACTTGTCGAAAAATTACAAAAATCACATATTCGGAATCCTCATCTCGATACGAGTCTAGGCATATAAAATTTACTAAAATCGGACTTCATTTGCCCACTCATATCAGTGTTTTTCTTTAATTTAGGCCTAGGGCTCAAACCCACCTTTAATCTTCCATTTACGGGGATTTAACCAAGGAATTCATGATAAAAGCGCGTAATTAAACCACAAAACTTACCTCCGACAATATCCCGATGATCTCCCAGCAATTCCCGTCACTTTCTCACTCTAGAGCTCAACAATGGGGGTTTCTAGGAGTGAAACCCGTAAATGAAATGTTATGCAATTTAAGGACCTGCCCAGTCATTTAACCCTTCGCGAACGCGACACTACCCACGCGTTCGCGATGAACAAAATTAGCAGCCTCCGAATTTACTCTACGCGAACGCGTGGCTTCCAGCCGCGTTCGCGATGACCAACCGCTCAGACCTACGCGAACGCGTTAACTCCTTCGCGATCGCGATGCTTCCCAAGCCTAACCCTACGCGGACGCGTGCCCTTCATCGCGAACGCGATGAAGGAATTTCCTCTGCAGATACAGCAGCAATTCAGCTGCTGTCTTAGGCCAAAAATGGTTCGTTTGGACCCCCGAATTCATCCCGAGGCCCCCGGGACCCCAACGAAAACCACTAACATACTCCATAACACAATTCAAACTTGTTCCAATCATAAAAACACCATCCTAAACATCAAAATCACCAATTACGCACGGATTCAAGCCTAAGTTTCTTCAAAACTTCCGAAATCGGCATTCGATCAAAAACCCGACCAAACGACCTCCGAATGACCTGAAATTTTGCAAGCATATCCAAAATCACCCTACGGAGCTACTGCAACTGTCGGAATTCCATTCCGACTCCGGATCAAAATCTCACCTATCGATCGGATTTCGCCAAAATTCAACCTTAGCCAATTCAAGCCTATTTCTACACCGGGCCTCCAAATTCAATTCCGATCGCTCCCCTAAATCACAAATCACCCCCCGGAACTAACCGAATCATCAGAATCCGATTCCGAGCCCTCAAACCAAATAGTCAACTCCGGGTTGACTTTTCTTATTCAAGTTTCCTTCAAAAGGCTATATGCCTCATTTCCAATCCAATTCACTCCTAACTTCCCCGATAGACTCTAACACCGATATAAAAGCATAAATCATGTAGTTACAACATAACGGGGTGGTAATTACCGTGACGACGGGCCGGGTCGTCACAAAACCATTACAGAAGAAAGATCAAGATATTGTCAATGTCATGGCATTTCTTGATATCACAAAGGAAAGGTTGCAAGAAATGAGAGATAAAGGATGTGAACCATTGATGGATGAAGTGTATTTATTTTGTGCAAAACACGATACTTTGGTGCCCAAGATGAAGAATTCTATATTCCTGGAAAGTCGAAGCATAGACCCTCTAGTATTACTTATTCACGTCACTCACGTGTTGAGTTTTTTTATGCTGTGATTGATTTGCAATTTCTAGAGCTTAATAGTCGTTTTGATGTTGTGAGTAGTAACCTGCTTCTTGGTATGGCTAGCTTGAATCCGGCGAACTCATTTGCCGATTTTTATAAGAAAAGAATAATGACATTGGCCAAGCATTATCCCGATAAGTTTGGCGAATTAAAGCTTCGAGATCTTAGTCGCCATCTTGACACTTTCATATGACATATGCAACATGGTGACCCTAGGTTATCCGATTTGAAAGGAATTGGTGATTTGACGAAAGCATTGGTTGAGACAAATCTTTTGGAGACTTATTCACTTGTTTATTTGCTTGTGAAGTTGACTTTAATTTTATATGTCGCAACTGCAATGGTGGAAAGAGCATTCTCATCTATGAAGTACATTAAAGATGAATTGCATAGGTAGTATTGGCGATGCATTTTTAAATGATTGTTTAGTTTGTTGCTTTGAGAAGAAAGTATTTGTAAATATAAGCAATGATGCTATAATTGACAAGATAGCATTAGTATCAAGTTAATGGTATTTGATAATATTGATGTTTTATTTTAATGATAAATTATTATAGTCATTTCAAAGAGTCACACCTGAACTTTATTGTTGGTAATTGGCATACTAAAAATAATAGTGCCACGTAAGACTTAAACCCTGGGCCCGCCTCTAAATACAATACAACACAATACGATATAATACATTATGAAACAATGCGTAACAACAATCCAAACAAGATGTAAAAGACGAGTGACAACGAATAGAAGAATTGATCAGGGGGAACAAGGGGAAAGGTATACAAATAATACACTTTTGAAGCTCACTAATGGTTTCAGTCCAATGGAGGGTATAGAAGATGAGCAATTAGTAGAGAAAGAAGATTAACATATGCAGGGCAATAAAGAAACATAGGAGGAGTTAGTAATGTGAGTGGGAAAGGAACAACCAGGCGAGCCAATACGAACCATTGCCACTGCCAAAAAGTTGTAACACTGTGGATTTGTCACAGAAAAGCTATAAGGAAACCAAGAAGAATAAAATGAAGAAATGGAAGAAGGGAAAAAGAAGAAGAGAGTGAAAAAGAAATGCTCTATGAAGTAGCAATTGTCTCAACGGAGGAGTCAGAAAAGTTAGCCTCCAAAAAGAGACAAAAGTTGAAGTCTGTCTAAGACAACAAAGAACCTTGCCCCTAATTTTTTCTCATGATTAATTAGTACAATATCATGGAATATTAGGGGCATCAAGGCCCAAAAGGTATGGAAAAGGTAAAAAACTCTCAAATTACAACACATCTCATGACTTTTATTTTAATTTGCATTAGGAATTTGATATGTTTTTGTGCATCATTAATTGCAGGAACACTCATCAACTGTTACGGATACTAACCTGAGATGTATTAATACAGTATCATGGTTCATTACCAAGGTGCTGCCTCAAATTAAATCATATTATGGAGGTCCAGATGTGGCATACATACTCCTTTTATATGTGTAAAGGCACTAGCTAGTAACTTGGCACAAGGACAGGCCATGCTCATTGGCACAGCAAAAGGAATTGATATATAATAATATTGAGGTTGCAGCAGATTCCAAAATATTAGTGTCAGCCGTCAATGAGAATCAAATTGGCCACGGAGGCACCGCTGAGAAAATTAAACAAATGCTCAAGGAACGAGGGATAAAAGCTATACATTGCTACTGAGAAGCTAACAAAGTCGCAGATAAGTTAGCCACATTCACAAGCAACAAACAATCTTCTATGACATTGCTGGATTATCAAAGGGTTACTTCAACTAGATAAGTCTGGTCCATTTGTTTTAAAAGGCAGAATTGGGACTTGCTTGGGACTTACTTCGGGGCGGAACACTCGTAAAACGTGCTTAGTTCTGTAAAGACTTATACCTTGGCCATCAAGGCTACAGCCCCGGACACACCCAGCACCTAGCGTACTGGGCTCGCCTAATAGAACTTTATGCAATTGTATGTAACTAACTTTGTAAAACCTCAAATTTTCTTAATAAATCATTGAGTATTCAAAAATTACTTTTTTCTTAATCATAAATCATTAAGTTAAGAGTAGTTTATGTCATAATTAAAATAAAATTATTGTACGTTATCCACTAGGACTGTATGATAGTTAATTTTAAATAAATCTTTCATTTAAAACATATTTATTTATTAACTTTTGTTATGTCTTTATTATATATTAGTCCATAATTTTTTATAATTATTTTTCTAAATATTTTTTTTTCACGTTTATGAGATACAATACTTATTAATTTAGCTCAGTATTAGCTAATAACTATTTACAAATAATTAGTTATCATAGTATTATATGGTGAATTATGTCACTTTATTAACTTGTTGAAACTTAAAAATAAATGATGCTAGAGAATCATATTGAAATTGTGAATTATGTTTTTATATTAATTCTCTATCAAATAGAAAGCATATTAAATAAAAGGAGTATTTTAAGAAAAATTATCAAATTATAATATCGAAATTCTTTCAAAACTCATTACTACTTAAAAGATACATATAAGATTTTGTATCGAATACATAACTTTTAATATTTGAGTTGTAATGACATTGCAACTAATTTGCATATTATAATATATTTCATACTTTTTGTTTTATTCATAGTTTAATTATACTTTATAAATATTTTAAATAGACTATTTGCTATAATTTTTTGATTTTAATGTAATTTTATAATTATTTTTTATTTTATACTATTTTAAATTTTTAAAAATAGTAAAATTTAAAGATCCGTGGGACTTACCCCTCATGTCTCAGGGCTTACGTCTCACCTCGTTAGAGGTAAAATACCTCATCTTTTAAAACATTGGCGCCCCTCCCAAGTGTACTTTCTGGCTTTTATACACGGTGGAATGCAATAGTACCTTAAATTAAAATTAAAAAATAACAAAAATAAAATACAAGGACTTAACCGTGTTTATCATAAGGAACATTCTGAACAGTGCCGGCTCAACCCCAAGGCCACTAAGGCCAAAGCTTTAGGCCCCCAAAAATAGGAGGCCACAAAATTTACCTCTTTTTTATATATTTATAAATTATTGTTAAATATGTCAAAAGTTCATCCCACATCGATGGGGTACTTCATTTTGGTGGAGAATTTATCCTATAAAAGAATGTTTAATATTCAAGATTTAAACACATCTCTTATTTTCTTTTTAATCTTTTTAAGGCATTTATATCTTCTTTCTTTAGTATTATTTCACTTGTATTTTTGGAGTGGAATAAAATATTTATTTTGTCCGAGGAAGTAGCAAAATTAACCGAACCTCATAAAAATTGCTCTATAAAATTGATCATAAAATAAATAATTAGCAGCAAAGGCAAAAAAATAAACGTCAAAAAGAAAAATAAGAAAATTTTATTAAATATGTCTAAGGCCTCATGTTAAGATTTGGCTTTAGGCCACCTAGCTGCTACTGCTTCTGAATATAATTTGGTGAAAATGCATTGCTTGCTTATTCAACGTATTTCTATAGTATTATCTTGCTTGATTTTACTCCATTGAATTAACGTAGAGCCCCGCGAATGATGGACTCTGATGGCTAGTTGTAATTGGCTGTTGGATATTCCTCTTGTTTTATCACGATTTGCTTATATTTAACTTCAAGAGAGTCCACTAAAATTATTGTTTTAAATAAGGTCGTAAGTTCGAAATTTCCTTCATACTTTTTCGATCGAGCTCGTTGAATGATACTTGTCTAAACGATTTTTCTTTCCAGTGTAATTTATGAGTTATTGTATAAGAATGCGACTAACTTAGAATGCACTCGAAGGGTAACAGTTATAAGTTTCCTATCTAAAAAGAAATCATCGGAAAAGGAGAAAGGGTGTTTGGGGAGGGGGGGTGGGAGAGGGGGATGTTGTTCTAAGTTTTGTGGCCTCTGTTTTCATAAAAGTTTTCTAAACACTTGTCGAGAAGTTTTTTAGTTTGTCTTAAAAATCTAAAATAATTTACGTGATGATATTTGGTTGAAAATTAATTTTTCTAAATATCTATTCAATTTTCTCTTGCTTAATTAAATATCCGGACCTTGTCTTCTCCGTAACCTATTAATAACACTTTTTCTTTAATTGCTATACCCAAAATTTGTTAACTTATTCATGCAATCCATGTGATTACCTTATAAACCAAGTACATCCTCCATATCTTCACTGACCTGTATTACCAAAATAGCCACTTTTTTCCCACCTAACGAACTCAAATATTTTAAATAGTTTCGTCTCAGATTTTGTTATACCCCAAAATCATCTAAAGAAGAGGAAAAGGGCAAATATCTTTATTCTTTTTATTTCATTTATCACTCTTGCAACCTCAAAATATTTTTGTGTTTTTTAATATCATTTTGGGCAGGCAAAATTAACCTAAGGTATGTCTTCTTCCTTTTGTAATTGTCCATTTCATGTTTATTTGTTTTTCTTTCCAACAAACAAATTCTAACAGATTTAAAACTTAATCTTTCAAATGTTTATTGCTTTCACATATTTTCTTTTTTTTTTTTTAATTTTTTTAGAAAAATTCGCAGCGGCTATCATTTCGAGTGCTTTTCAGTGAGCACCAAACAATGCCGCTGCGGATTTAAAGTCCAATTGTCATCATAAAAAGGAAAATTAGATTATTTTTTTTTAGTTATATGTCCAACGCAACTTATGAGCTAATTGATTGACTAGCACATATGTTACTATCAAATATTTACTTAGTGTTTAGAGCTGTTAATATGGGCTGGATCGGGCTAGTCCAGTCCATCCTATGTGAGCTTTAGTCATTGATGGGCTGGGCTGCGCTAGCTAGTCATTGATGGATTGGGCTGCGCTAGCCTGTCATTTTGATGGGCCTTATAATGGTCAGTTCATCACAGCCCTAAGTCGGTCGCGGGCACCCAAGGGCTGGCCCGTTATTTTTTAAAATATAATTTTATATTTTTTCTTTAAGTTCCGACCTAAAAATTAATAATTATTTAAAAGTTAAAAAAAATATCTTATTAGAAAAAATACACAAAACTTAATAAATTTTTATATTGTTTCAATATATCACAATAAATACTAAAAAAAGTTGAAGACATAACTATTCATTCACTAAAAGTCAAAACTAAAACAAACTATTCAAGAGAACGTTCATGAACTTATGAGATATCTAACACGGCATTTTCATCAAACACATTTGAATCCGCTTGTGACAAGATTGTCTTAACATCTTCACTTTCATCTGCAATTCATATGCAATATTAATTAGTTAAATATTAATAATATTTAAATTCACATAAAAAATATTATCAGTTTGAGTTCGGGAAAACTTTTGCAACCAGTTTCAAGTAGTAACAAGTATTTGGACATTTTCATAATAAATGCAACTTCTGTACTTTTTAAGAACACGCCACCAATGCTAAATATTGATTCTGATGGTACAATGGTAATAAGAATGCTAAGTACATCATGCACCATCATTTAAAGATTGAGATATTTTCTAGAATGGTCTTTCCAACACATCACCTCTCGAAACTTCTCAAGATCAAGTTTTGGTTCATCGTAGTAAAGATCTAATTCTGACTTTCCATATCTAAAGGCATTATACTTTTTTTTTTTTTTATAGATTTTAAATAAATATTTTATTAGGTCCACGAGCCGGGCCGACCCAACCTCAGTCAAGTCTCGCGGCCACGGGCTTACTCGGGTCGGCCTTAAAAGCCTCATTTTTTAAACGGGTTCCAAAAATTCTAGCTCAATCCTACTAAATCACGAACTAGCTGGGCTGGCCTAACGGGCCAAACCCTTGTTGACGGATTTGTGTTATGCCTTAAGATTTACCCTTTTTTTAATATCAGAATTTCCTTTTAAAGGAAATATCAAACATTTTCTGTTTGTCTGTGATGTTCAAAAATGACGTGATTAGCGGCGTGCCTCCTTTTTTCCTATCACCTATGCAATTTGTATTTTAACTTTTATAAGACCAAAAATTTGCAAAACTAATTAATATGGCATCCCGCTCATTATCTTTCTTAATTTTGAAAAAAAAAAAATTGCTTTCACGTCCTTTAATTTTATGGAAACTTACATTGAGATATCGAAAACAAAATTTTCAAAAATCAGATACAATATCAATATAGTGGTTTAATACTTCTCAGACAATCTTACTATCAGTTAATAAATAATTTAAAATCGTGTGAGAGAATTACTTTCATTTCCATTTATTTTTGCTAAATCAGACTTCTTCTGAACAATCGTTTAACACAAGTAGAGATCATTAAACTAAGCTGTCGTGTGACATTTGCAACTATAAATAATGTGATGGAAAGAAAGGTTACAAGAAAAATAGATAGTATATGGAGAAAAAAAAAGAAACTACAAATAGAGAGGCTTAGCCTCATTTTTCATCATCCAAAAATCTGAAATCACTCCCCTCAAACTTTTGCATTCTGCACTGTTTTCCAAAACCAAAACGTAAGCATTCTATGTGAATTGCTCCGCCATTTGAGTTTGCCGAAATTCTGTAAATTTGAAGTGTTGCTATCACATAATAGTTATTCTGTTATATCTTGGGAGGAACTAAACCGCTACCTTGGACATTGTGAGGAATTAAATTCCTTAAGGAAACACAAGAAACTTACGGGCTATGAATTTTTTCTTCTTTCATTTTTTAAACTAATATTTATAGTTTTCTGATTTTGAAGTACAAAGTTCTAACAGCAGAATAGTTCTATCCTTAATTAGAGTTCTTAAATTTGAATCGTAAGATATGAAATCAAGGTACACTTTACCCTTTAGCAAATTTAATCCATGTGAATGTAAATTAGTTAGGCTAACAAACTTAGAAACCCAATGGTTAAACCAAAAAGTAAAGAATATTTTGAAGTGGAAAGGTGGCAAGAGGGTAGAAGAAAAGTTAGAAGGACTAACATCCAAACAAATAAAGCCAAATCTTAGTAGCTCAGTGGTCGAAGGAAGGGTTGCACCCCAAGGGATATAATGTAGGCAAAATTAAACCTTAATGCGCATTAATAGATGTTTTTACAATTCGAACCTGTGATTTATATGTCACAAAAATAACTTTATCGTTGCTCGAAAACTTTCTTTTTTTCCTTTTCCATGCCCCTATGTAGTAAAAAAAAGTTTTAATTAAAAAAAAGGTGGGAAAAGGGTAGAAGAAAAGTTGAGGGACCAAAAATACAAACAAACAAAGCCAATACAAGATTATTAACAAAGTGGGATTCTGAAAACAAACCATAAAAAAGTGGCTTTACATTTGTGTGTACAAATTTATTTCTGAATCTCAAGTGTAACGTATTTCTCGTAGTATGACCTTTCTTCTATCTCAGAAGAGAGAGAAAAAGAAATACAGAAAGAAAGAAAAAAAGAAAAAAAGTATATTCCGCTAGATAAAATGAGAAACATAGAAGCTGGCTAAAGAAAAAGTTGAAATATATTGAAAATTTAAACAATATTTTGTAGTAACATAAACTTTTTTTCATCGACCCTTTATCTTAAATTCATCTATATTGGGATAAAGGGCGATGTTCTATATCTTTAGCCACTTTATCTGCAAAACAAACCCAAAAGGTTCGAGTTTTATATTGTTTTCTGGAAAAATATTATATTTTATTGAATTTGTATACTGTGCATGTAATTTGTTGTGACAATGTGTTTTTTTTTTTTTTTTTGATTGCAGGGTTTTCATTAATGCAGATAGAACTTGCATTTTTGAATTTCTGAAACTTAAATTGTTAATCCTCTCCATTTTTTTTAAATAAAAATGAGAGGAATATCTGATAATGTTCATGGAGTTATATTAGCTATATCATCAAGTATTTTTATTGGATCAAGTTTTATTATTAAGAAGAAAGGCCTTAAAAAGGCTAGTGCAACAGGAACAAGGGCAGGTACAATTTTCTTGATCTTTTCATTTGCATAATTCTTTTTAAATATTTGATATTCTTTATGGTATTGTTGGATATATATAAATATTAACTTCATTTTGTCTTACATTGGTACCAAATTGGGTAGTTTTATGTGTATCTATGGTTTAGACAATGTTGTACGCCGGATTTTGTGCAACCATTGTCGAGGGTATGTTGTTGTTATTAGTTGAGGTCTATCTATCTTACACAAACAAAGTAAGGATAAGTTTTGTGTACATCCTACCCTCCCCAGACCCACATGTGAGATCGTATGTTGTTGTTGTTGTAGTAGTACTGTCGGCCTATTATCACAACTTGACTTGTACGTAGGTTTTGATTTGGGGCTATAGAGGTTCTAATGCTTTACTTCTTGTCCCAAGTTGAAGCTTACTTTACATCTGTTTTCAAACAGTGTGGGTCTATTGCATATATATGCATGTGTTTGTGTGTGAAATTTTTGGGGAAGCGGTATCAGATGACACCACTTATAGAAGGGTGTCTACGCCACGGCCTCCACTGTGTTCAGGAACGTGTAATTTGTCCTTGTAGAAATTGGTTCTTTTTCTTGTGTTTCTTATTTACATGCAAGTCATGTTAATTTTTTTTTTTTTTTTGCTCTATAAAATTCATATGGCTGACTCAACTTGTTTGGGATTGAGACGTTGTCGTTGTTGTTGTTGTTGCTCTTCGACATTCTAAAACACTGTTTATATTGATTTCTAAGTACGGTTAATTTTTGAACAGGTTCAGGAGGCCACTCTTATTTGTTGGAACCAATGTGGTGGGCTGGGATGTTAACTAGTAAGAGACATAACTCAAACTTAAATGTATGTTATTGTTATGCAGTTTTTCCCCTTAAGCAGAAGGGATCTTTATCGATATTGAACTGCATATGTTGGCGTGACAGTGATGCACACCACCCACCACACTAACATGTGCCGTTCAAATTCTGAAGTACATGCATAATCTTTGATATATATGTTCTTCTATGTAGTAGTGAAAGTGTTATCTTAATCCTAAATTTTCATATGCTTGCAGTGATAATCGGAGAAGGAGCTAACTTTGCCGCTTATGCATATGCGCCGGCAATTCTTGTAACTCCTCTAGGGGCTTTAAGTATAATCGTGAGGTATGTAACCAATGTAGCGATATTGGGGGTAGAATTTTACTTGGAAAAAGCTCTTTTTAGTTTCAAAAACTCATGTATAAATTTCCTTTGCAGTGCAGTATTAGCCCACTTTATTTTAAAGGAGAGATTGCATATCTTTGGTATTGTTGGTTGTGTCCTCTGCTTGGTTGGCTCTGTTAGTATTGTGTTACATGCTCCACTCGAAAGGAAAATTGAATCCGTCATGGATGTTTGGTACCTAGCAACAGAACCAGGTAATTTCTCAAATGTCATCTCAGCTACAATCTTTCATTTTCTTCACCTTGCATTTCGCCTGCTGAAAAGTTTCGAGTCAGAGTTTTATATGCCAGAGGAAAATATAGTGAACGTCTAGTACTTTTTATTTTGATTTTGTATAATATTGGTCCGCGATGTTCTTAGATGGAGCGACAGGATTAGTGAGGATTCATATAGCCGATCCTAACTTTCTTGAGATAGCAGCACACTTGTTGTTGTTGCGGAGAAATAGGGAGGCAACTGTTGCCTTACAGGCGTTGGCGTTTCTCTATATGGTGAAATCCTTATAGTTGAAACATTGGTCAAGTACTATGTATATTGACTGAAATGGTTTACAATAACAGCATAGCAACACTAGCTTTGTTTAGTTAATATCTGCACAATTTATTTGTTTGGACTAACCAAAAGGTTTTTGAGAAGAACAGGATTCATTATATACACATGCGTAGTCGTGGTGCTGGTTATTGTTCTTATTTTCCGGTTTGTGCCTCGTTATGGGCAGAGGTATATGGTCATTTACATCGGAATCTGTTCTCTGACGGGGTCTCTCACGGTCAGTATGTTCTATTTTTATGCGTTTTCACCTGCATTTCAAGGTTCCTCATGTACATTTCATATGCTTATAACTTGAGTTTCTCTTGTTGTTATCAGGTTATGGGTGTGAAAGCAGTTGGAATCGCGCTTAAGCTTTCATTTGAAGGAAAGAATCAGTTCAAGTATTTCCAAACATGGTTATTTACTGTGTTTGTTACTATCTTTTGCCTTTTACAGCTGAACTATTTGAACAAGGTATTTGTTGGATTCCCTTTAAGTGCAAATTAGAATACTACTTTGTATCTCCAGCTCGCTGCGGTTTTCTTAATAACTTGTTGTTATTACTTGTTGCCGCTGCTTCTTTGCATCTTTTCTTTAGCCGAAGGTCCATTAGAAACAACTGTCCTTCCAGGTAGAGTTAAGGTTTGTGTACCACCTACCCTCCCCAGACAACACTTGTGGGATTCACTGGGTTGTTGTTGTTGATTTGTATATGCTGAACTTCCCTCATTTTACGTTTGAACGAGCAGCAAATTTTTCGGTCTAATTCACATCCTATTTTAGACACACACACACACACACACACACACACACATATATATATATATATATATATATATATATATATATATATATATATATATATTTGTAGTTTCAAGTGTGTATTTTATGTTTTCGTATATTATGCATGCATGTGACCAGGAGGTCTCGAGCCTATGAAACAGCCTCTTGCAGAAATGCAGGGTAAGGTTGTGTACTATAAACCCTTGTTGTCCGGCCCTTCCCCGAACCCTGCGCATAACTGGAACTTGGTGCACTGGACTGCCCTTTTATATCTTATGGATATACCTGTTCTCTTCATACTGTTAACTATGACTCTGCTATTGTATTTTGTAGGCACTTGACACATTCAATACAGCAGTGGTTTCTCCTGTATATTATGTCATGTTTACAACACTAACCATTCTTGCCAGCATGATAATGTTTAAGGTAATTCAATATTCAGTTTCGTGATTCTCTTTCCAGCATTTCTTTAAGGATTTAAACTTATACGCTCTGACCGTGTAAAGAGTTGATATACTATCAGTGTATTTGTGTATTTTAACCTGTCGTGTCGTACTAGGTAAACTGCCAGATCTTTAGATGACTTGATATTGTAAAAGTTCTTTTACACCGTTTGCATATAGAAGTTAAACTCTTTCAGTAATTTGGACGCCATCTCCTTCATTACAGTTGCAAAGATAATGAAATCGAGTAATTTTAAGGGCAGTAAATGATGTTTTAGAAGAAAAAAATTCTCTAATGGAGTATAATGGATATATTTAGAAGATACACATATGCAAAATAAGAAGTTTATTGTAGTTTTTTCCCACTTGGTGGCCAAATGACCAGCCTATCAACTAGCCAAATTGGTAAATATGTGCTGTTGTTTCTTGATTGTTTATTCATCTGAATGTTACGGTAGCCAAGAGGTTACAGGTTCGAGCCATAGAAACATCCTCTTGCAGAAATGCAGAGTAACGTTGCATACAATACACCCTTGTGGTCCGACCCTTCCTTGGACCTCGCTCATAGCGGGAGCTTAGCGCACTGAGCTGCCTTTTTTGTTTTTGTTTTTTGGTTACATCTAAAAAGGTTCCGAACTTGACAATTGTTGTATGGGATGCAGGACTGGGATCATCAGAATGCAACACAGATAATAACGGAATTATGTGGCTTTGTAACTATCCTCTCTGGTACTTTTCTCCTTCACAAAACAAAAGACATGGGAAATAGTCCAACAACAAGCAGTATTCTCCTTCCAAAAACAACCAAGGACACAGAAAGTAAGCCAACGGGCGAAACCCCGAAACTTACGGATGAGGTATGAAGCAATTTCACAAGGGCTATGATCAAAGGCGGATGCAGGATTTAAATCACTGAATTCATTTTTTGCAATTGTGGGTTCAAAACTTCGTGATTGTAGAAATTTTGGTTATACTACACACACATATATATATATGCCATGTAAAACTAATGGGTTCAGTTGAACAAGATTATGTCGCCTGGGTTTGTGATCTCTTGTTGCATCATGGAAGATAGAAACCTTTCTTTTTGGAGAAAACATTACTATACAAACTTAGAATTCTGAGGATGAGAGGCATCTATTTGAAGCTGGGAAAGAGAGGCAATGCTTACTCCTCTGTGTTATTTTGACTTCACTAATCATTCCAAGTTTGGATCACATTTGACATGCTTCTTTGATTGTACACTGATATTGTGAGAAGAAAGTTGGATTTGAAATCTTCCTGGTAACTATTTCATTGTGTATATAGTACATGAGTACAATCTGTATACTGTTTTTATTGGTTATATTGTCTAGGTAGTTGTTTTTTTTTTCTTTTTTTTTTCTTTTTTGATTTTAAGCGCTTGGCACATATGAATTTTAAACATAATGCACATTGTAATGTTAGAATATTGGCTATGAGTTCATTAGTTACTTGTGCATATGCCTCTACTTTTTGACTAGACGTATTAGGTTCAAGCCATAAGAATAAAAAACTTCTCTAAGAAGCGATCTCTACCTTGGAATACCCGACACAAGTTCTAATTAGTCGGGCCAATAAGCCTAGAATACTGAATGGTTTTTAAAAAAAAAAAACTTTTATGCGAATAGTGTGACTCTTTCTATCAGTTTGCCCTATACAAAAATTAATGCAGCTTCATTTTAGTTGAAAAGAAAAGGGAAAAAAGAAAAAGAGAATCAAATCTCTTAGCCTGAATAAAAATAAAAGAGGTGCAATAGCAATAAAAATTGCTTAATGGATACCTCAGCAAAGCATTGTGTAATTCATTCAACCAGATATTTAAATTTTTGCATGATTAAGATGAAAATTACCAGAGCAAACCAAAAAAACATTTCACAACCACATTAATTAACCATGGTTGAGTCATAAATAGGAGCGAGAAATACGCATTAATTAACCATGATTAAGTTATGAAAGTAAATGTAGAAGACACACATCATGTTATCCTTGTTTGGTGTAAATACCGCGGTGCAGATAAATCTTTCATGTAAAAAATAAGGGCACAAGACACAAGTTTGCAGATAGGGAGAAAGACAGAACTCAAATACCACACAATTCCATTTCTTGCATATATGCTTCTGACTCCAAGTAACAGTTGAGCAAAAGCTTGATTAACAAAATATTATGATAACTACAACAACAACATATCTAGTGTAATCCCACACAGTGAGGTCTGGGAGTAGTGTGTACGCAAACCTTACACCTACCTCGTGGAGATAAAGAAGATATTTCCAATCGGCTCAGTAAAAATATTATGATAACTCTGCATTTGAAAAGGAAGCCAGCAACTATGTGGAAACCAGAAAAAGAAGAATGTTATCAGTCCATTTCAATTTCTCTTCGTTTTTTTTTTCTTTCCCTTCGCCGTATTCTAAATAAAAAGAGTTCTCATCCAAAGCACACAATGAACAACATATATACCAAATTTAAACCTATACATAACCAAAGTTCTATGTTTCAAAATAGGGTACATGCCCCAGGTGGTTTTTGTTAACCCTCATCCTCAGAACTGTCAACTACGACCCCATGGAAAGCACAAACATCCCTGCAAAGAACAGCAATGAGGAGAGGTTAGAAAACGACAACTATGGCTCAATCCTAAGCAAGTTGGAGTAGGCATGAGAGATTACAAAAGGTAAAACAAAAAGTGAGTAATACTTTACTAGAGTAATTAGTAAGAGGTCATTCATTATCTTTTTGTTGCAACAATCTCCGAAAAAACTATGACAATGTGTTGGAGTTTCACAAACAATTAGACCGCAGTATATTTAACAAAAGCTTGGTTCAACACGAATGAGTCACGTACAATGAGGTTGGGAGTTCGAGTAACTAAGATGGGGAAAAGCCACTGCTGGCCCCTGGAGAGGGGGTTAAGGGAGGGGGGTTTACTGTATTAGAAAACTAAATGTACATACCTTTCCACTGTCATTTCCATATCGCTTCTGACTGTTGGAATAAGATGTATCAGTTGACGTGCCAGGTACTTTTGCTGCACCAGTCTGCTTCTCCTCTCGCACTTTGTCAAATATTTGTGTGTAACCTTCTGCTGATGCAGGATCACTCTCATCCCAGTCACCAAATTTAGGAACAGCAGGGCTGTCATCAGACTGCAAATATACTGTGTTATACTCTTCCTATGACTACTCAAAGCAGTATGCGCCTATTTGTAGTTGCCATATACATCGACAATCAAAGAGTACATTAAGATAGATAGATTGGCTTGTGGGATAGTCTAACCCCTTTTTTATGGAGTAGGTTTCCTTACCTTTTTCTTTTTCCTTTTCTTTGGATTTCCTGTCTTTTTTATTTGGAAGTAAGCTTACACATTCTTCCCAAATTCGGTGGAAAAGTAAAATAGGAAGTAGTGTAAAATAACCAATCATGAAGGTTTGGACATGAAGTTCGCCCATCAGAAAGGTAATCAGTAGTCGCCACGAAAAGAAAAAGAGTTGCATCATAAATAATGCCATCATAAAGGAAGACCTTTTATTTTTCCTCCCTACAAGTTCTCTTGGACTAATTCACATCAATTATAGAGAACAGGAATATATTTCATCTGTTTTCTTATGCGAGTTTGGCGAGGAGCATAAGTTTATTGCTGCAGAAGTGTCTTAATGATTATACTTGTCCTGGATGTGACAGTAAGAAAATGACAAAAAGACATACCATGTCATCACCTTTCGTAACTGATCTCAGACGGAATCTTCCAGGTGTAGAGGGAGCCAGACCTTGACTACCTTCACACGAAACCTTCCTTTCCCATGATGGAGAGGAAACAGCACCACCTTTGCTTCCAACCCTTCCCTGGGAATGTGGATGCAGCGGAGAGTGCTCAATGCTGCGATCAGGTCCCCCACTTTGCTGAGAGGTCCGCTTAGGTGTAGCACCACCACTTAAGCCGCCATAGCGATGATGAGGTGATTCCATGGGAGTTCTTCTCCCCGTGTTCTCATTGCGCATTGGGGAATCAGTAGGTCTCCTCAGATACTCTTCTCTACTTGGCCGACGTTCATGCCTTGCTGTTGGGATTTCCGCAGCCTTCATTGTTTCTGATTCTGACTTGTTGCCTACAGATTTCACACCATATCGTTGTGGAGATGAGTAAGTTGGAGCTTTTTGACCCATAGGGTCTGGGTGCAATGGGGAGTCAATTGATTTCCGTGATTCTACATCATCTCTCCTGGAAAAATGCTCATCTTTTGATCGTACTGCATCTCTTCCATTTTGACCTTTTACTTCTGCCTCAGGATCCTGAGGATCATTTGGATTCATTTTAATGCCTTTCTTACCCTTACTAGCATTCTCAAAATAGGTAGTATATGCAACATCTTCGTCGTTTTCCCAGTTGCCAAATTTTGGTACTTGTGAGTGCTTCTGCAAGAATATGCAAACCACATTCATGTTGCATTCGAGCTTCTAGGCAAGTGTAGCTTAGAGCCCAACCTCCATTTAATTAGATATGCAAGTAAAAATTAAGAAAAATAGAGAAAGTGTAACACAAAACAAGTCCTTATGACGTGGTAAAATAAACTCAAGTAAAGGCGAGTTTCCTGTATAGAAAAGAACGCCTCTACTTTTCCTGTGGTAAAATAAGCACAAGCAAAGACCTAGAGATGATCACACAGGGTTAATCTGGTTTAGCAGGTGCAATGGAACAACAATTGTAGAGAAAATGCTCATCTTCCAACATCTAAACATCATTCTTTGGAATAAAAACAAAAGGAAAAAATAAAAGAAGATGAGAAGAGTCAAACCAACTAAAGTCCCAAATGCACCCATCCAAAGATATACTAAACTATATGTGATATGAAAAGAATTGATACTGGAAAACGGAGAAGTAGAAGAAAATTCTTGCAAAAAGAACCATCATTCCTAGAGAAAAGCAGATAACTTGCATTACGCCGTAGTGGAATACTTAGCTTAACAACAACAACAACAACAACAACCCAGTATAATCCCACTTAGTGGGGTCTGGGGAGGGTAGTGTGTACGCAGACCTTACCCCTACCCTGGGGTAGAGAGGCTGTTTCCAAATAGACCCCGGCATCCTTCCCTCCAAGAACTTCCCACCTTGCTCTTGGGGAGACTCGAACTCACAACCTCTCGGTTGGAAGTGGAGGTTGCTTACCATCAGAGCAACCCCTCTTGTCGGAATACTTAGCTTAACATTTATAATATAATGCCACATGGAATCACTCACGAATTAGGCTTTTATGGAACTTAAGTTTACTCTTTAGCCTCAAAAACTCGCTAGCTTAGGTGCCTTAAATTCAACTGGAAGTATAGGGGACGATCATTTTGACGGTCCAGGTGTTCCCAAACATGAGAATTCCCAATGACTCTAAATATGTGAAAAAACCCTTGGAACCGATTTTCTTAGTTCAAGGCCACACTTAATCCCCATTTGCCTTAAGAACCAGTATGTTATGACCTGACTCTTTGTCATCGGGCGTGACACGGCTGTGACAAGGATTTGGGTGTGATGGCCTTGTCAATAACCTAGGTGCGGGCAAAACGATCATGCGGGCGACGGATATGACATTGGCATTGAGGGCTGTTGTGGGCAAGTATTGGCCAAGGCCTTGGGACAGGCAAAGCGCGCTTGGCAAAGGCTTGATCAGGCAGCATGGGCAATGTTAGGGCGGCATGGCACGGCATGCGCGCCAAAGTCGATGGCATGGCACTTTTGGGTTGTGGCAGCTATGTGCGGGCTAAGCTAAGGCAAAACGGTAAGGCAGGATGATGGCAAAGGCTTTCAATAGCTAAGACAAGGCTATGGGAAAGAAAATACAAGCAATGGCACGAGGGAAATGAAGGTTGACAATGGGCAAGGCAAAAAACTAGGCCTAAGGCGGTGTGCGGCAGCGGCGCCGGGCATGTGCGGGAAAATCATGGCAACGGGTTGCGGGCAAGTCATTGGCACGGAGCAATGTCAAAGTGAGCTAAGGCATGGCACAAAGCATGCCTTGGACGAAATTCAGCTGGCCAAGCGAAGGAAGCACATGCAATGCACATGGAGGGCAGTTTTGGCGGTTACCTTGTCTTTACCTTCTTTGTCCCATGATCAGATCATGCTTGTTACATAATCCATTTCGTTTGTATTGTGTCCTAAGTAGTTGGGGATGTCAACCACATGTTAGGAACAAGATTTAAACTTAGCCCGACAAGTGGCAAATGCTGTAGACAACAAGTGTCATGTGCTGCCAAGTTTAAGGGTTGCCTATATTTTATAAATAGGGCCTTTAACTTAGGTAGAAGTGTGTGTGCAATTTCGTGTGGAATTACAAGTGGGAAACAAGAGTGGAACGTGAGGGTTTCAAGTGTTTCAAAAGGGGCTAAGGCTGGGCATAGGGCAGGTCTTAGTATTGGCCAAAGAACAACTTGTGTTCTTGCCAAAAGTGGGCTATGAGCGGACTGTGTTCATAGCAAGTGAGGGTCCTTTGTATATTTTTAGAATTAATGCAAAGCTTGGGAATTTTTATCCGTATGTTGTTCTTTAAATTTCTGTTTGTTGCCTAAATTTCGTCTAAGCCAAACTTGTTGAAAATTGGCTAAGTAAAAGGAAGGTTGAGTCAAGCGGGGACTTGACTGTCGCGCGGGTGTGACTTTGGGCTGACCAAAAACGCCTCCATGACAACTGGTATCAAAGCAGAGCAGGTTCATGGCAGTGGCAAGACGATCAATGGCAGAATACGTGGGAATATTTGAGAACATGGCTAGTGGCACAAATGTGGAACTGCGTCAAAGAGTTAAGCAGTTGGAAGCACAAGTTGGGCAGGCTCTTGAAATTGGTGGCGATTCTTCTGTTCTTGCTAGAATGGCACGTTTGGAGGTAGATTATGCGGCGAGACACAAGACAACGCTGGCAGAAATGGCCTTGGTACGCCAAGAGAAAGAACAATTACGCGAGGAAGTGGTTGAACTTCGAAGGGCATTGCAAAATTCTGCCCCTAGAAGTGATGGGCGCACAAAGTTGAGGATTTCAGAGCCAAAGGCTTATAGTGGTGCAAGAAGTGCCAAAGAACTGGAAAATTTCTTGTGGGATATGGAGTAGTATTTCTAAGCTGCACGTGTGCCGGATGATGAAAAAGTGGTGATCACACCAATGTACTTGACGGATGCTGCAAAGGTGTGGTGGCGTTCACGAGTTGCGGATGGGGAAAGTCCTAGACTGCCCAAGATTGAGACTTGGGAGATGCTGAAGAAGGATTTAAAATCCCAATTCCTTCCAACAAATTCGTCGTGGATGGCACGAGATGGACTACGTCGCTTGAAACAAAGTGGTACGGTGAGGAGTATGTCAAGGAATTTTCGTTCTTGATGTTGAATGTAAGTAATATGGCAGAAGAAGACAAGCTGCATTGCTTCATGAGTGGTTTGAAGGGTCCTGCGCAATTGAAGTTGAGAAGGCAGAATGTGCAAAGCCTCTCTACTGCCATTTCAGCGGCAGATGCGTTGGCGGACCTGAATATATGTGATGAACCTACTGAATCTTCGCATTCAAAGTCTGACGAAAGGAAGGACAAAGCAAGGGAATGGAAGAAGAACGGGAAGGGCCAAACAGCCGAAAATGAGGGACTTGTCAAAACTGTGAGACAGGAAATTTACAATGGCAAGGAAAGGAACGGCAAATTCAAAGACTGTTTTACTTTTGGTGGACCACACTTGAAGAAGGACTGTCCGGTGCAGGCTAGGGTAAATGCAATGCCGGTTGCGGACAAACAGGAACAAGTGGCGGAGGCAAATGCCATAGTGGCAGATGTTAAGGGAGCACCCAGGGCGTTGTTTGTCAACAACCCCTTGGGTTGATAAATTGAGTGCGGGTGGTTTGTTAGAACCTGACTCTTTGTCATCGGGCGTAGCACGACTGTGGCAAGGATTTGGGCGTGTGGCCTTGTTAATGGCCTAGGTGCGGGCAAAACGATCATGCGGGCAGTGTTTTGGATAGCGCGCGGCGACAAATAGTGATGAGGCCCCGCTTCACTGAGGCGAGAGGCGCGCAGCGAAGCGCTCGCCTTTTTTTATGTGAGGCGACAATTTATATAAAAACATAAAATATTATATACGTATGACTAAATGCTCAATAACAATGATATATTAATAATTATATCATTCAAATATTAAAGACTCAATAGATACTAGATGGTCATAGACAATTTATAGACAAAAATAATTAAGTCACTATGCAATTAATTCTACTATATAAAGAAGACAAAAAAAATAAAGCAAAAATAAAAATTTTGCCTTTGATGTTTGAAACATTCTGCCTTTTCTCTGTTTTGTCGACAAAAAACAGAACAAAAAAGATAGAAAAAAGAAGAGAAGAATAGAAGAAGAGAAGAAGAAAGAAGCAGAAAAACCTGCTCTGTTTCTGTGAACAAAACCAGAAGAAAAAAAATAGAAAAGAAGAAGAGAAGAAGAGAAGAAAGAAGAAGCAGAGAAACAGAACCTATTTGGCTCTGTTCTGTCGACAAAAAACAGAAGAAAAAAGATAAAAAGAAGAAGAGAAGAAGAAAGAAAAACCTGCTCTGTTTCGTGAACAAAACTAGAAGAAAAAAAATAGAAAAGAAGAAGAGAAGAAAGAAGAAGCAGAAAAACAGAACCTATTTGGCTTTGTTCTGTTGACAAAAAACAGAAGAAAAAAAAGATAGAAAGAAGAAGAGAAGAAGAGAAGAAAAAAAAAGCAGAAAAACCTGCTCTGTTTCTGCGAAGTGCGAACAAAACCAGAAGAAAAAAAAAATAGAAGAGAAGAAGAGAAGAAGAGAAGAAAGAAGAAAGAAGAAGCATACCTGTGTTATTTGCTTGAAGCTAGAAGAAGATGAAGCCAAGACTGAAGAAGAAGTTGTTCGCTCTTTAGCCCTAATCACTGAAATTTTTTGGTTCCTGTAACGACCCGACCGGTCGTTTTAGAAAATTTCGCCCCAATCCCTAATTTAACTGTTTCCCTAAGTACATTTCTGCTATTGTGGTTTTCCGGGAGAGTCGGTTCTGAAATTTGGAGCATTTTGGGACACTTAGTCCCTAATTGAGAGCTTAAAAGCTAGAAAATGGTCCGTAGCCGGAACGGTGTTAAGACGATCTCGGAACGGAAATCCGATGGTTCCATTAGCTCCGTTGGGTGATTTCGGGGTTGGGAGCGCGTTCGGAATGTATTTTGGAGGTCCTTAGCTCAATAAGGCTTGAAATGCCGAAGGTTGAAATTTTGGCGAATCCGAACGATAGGTGAGATTTTGATCCGGGGGTCGGAATGGAATTCCGACAATTTCCGTAGCTTCGTTATGTGAATTTGGATATGTCCGCAAAGTTTCAGGTCATTCGGACGTCGTTTGGTCGGGTTTTAGATCGAATGTGCAATTCGGAAAGTTTTAAGAAATTTAGGCTTGAATTCGATGTGAATTATGGGTTTTGATGTTGTTAGACGTGTTTTTATGATTTGAACAAGTTCATATCGTGTTTTGGAGTATGTTGGTGGTTTTCGTTGGGGTCCCGGGAGCCTCGGGATGAATTCGGGGGTCCAAACGGACCAATTTGTGCCAAAAGGCACTGCTGTTCTGCTGCAATAACTGCAGAACAATTTTGCTCTCCGCGATCGCGGAGATGGCCATGCGATCGCGTAAGGGAGAAATCCTGAGCTCTGCGATCGCGAAGTAAAGCCTGCGATCGCGTAAGTCTGGAGGTTGAACCAGTGCGATCGCGTGAGGTTTCATGCGATCGCGTAGGGTATTGGTCGGAAGCAGTGCGATCGCGTGAGGGAGTATGCGATCGCGTAGGGTAGTTTGGGGAGCCGGACGAGTTTGTTCTTCGCGATCGCGTTAGTACGTTTGCGATCGCGTAGGGTTGTTGAGTTGTTCACTGCGATCGCGTCCAGGGTCACGCGATCGCGTAGAGGAAAATTAGGACGCCCATATTTTGTGCATCGCGATCGCAAGCCCAGTGCTGCGATCGCGTAGAGTAAAATGGCCTGGCAGTGACTTTAAGTCCAGAACATTTCAGTCGCGGCCTAACACACCAAAACCGCCATTTTTGAGCTTCAAGAGAGGATTTTGAAGGGGAAACGCTGGGATATCATCGGGAAATCATCGGGGTAAGTTTCTTGACCTTAATTCGTTGGTTTATCATGAAATCCGTGATTATTTCACTGAAATTGGAAGATTAAAGGTGGGTTTGAGCCCTAGGCCTAAATGTTAGAAAATCCCCGATTTGAGCGGGCAAATGGAGTCCGATTTTGGTAAATTTTATATGCCTAGACTCGTATTGAGATAAGGAACCCGAATATATAATTTTTGTGATTTTTCGATAAGTGTACCGAAAGTCGGGTTTTGGCAACTTGTGGGTTTGGTGTATTTTGAGTTATTTTGATTGGGTAATGCCCAATTGGCCTAATTTGATGTGATTCTATTGATTTTTATCATATACTACACTTGTGGAGGCCGACATTCGCGGCAAGAGAGTTGTTTCATAGCGGTTTTGTACCGGAGTCGAGGTAAGTGGCTTGTCAAACCTCGTGTGGGGAAAATTTTCACCCCAAGGATATTATGTGATAATTTAAATGCCTTGTACGCGAGGTGACGGGCGTGTACATGCGCTGGTTGTTGAACACATACTTTATTTAAAATGTTCGATGAGTGATATTCCTGTCTTTAGTTGTTAATTTGATATTTTACCGGTAGTAGTTAGAAAAGCATGATTAGGTAGTACCTAACTGTCTAGTTGCCTAATTGTCTTATTTTTGATAATTATTGGCACTATTTTTCGGTGAAGTTATAGTTAAGCATAATTTACTCTCTCTGTGTATTCCTTTATTTGTTGTGCTTGTGGACTGCGGGTTCGATTCCCGGAGACCCAGGGCTGTGGGTTCGATTCCCAGAGACCCGGTGTGATATTGGTAGGGACTACGGGTTCGATTCCTGAGATCCTGAGTTATTGGTAGGGACTACGGGTTCGATTCCCGAGATCCTCTGAGTTATTGGTAGGGACTACGGGTTCGATTCCCGAGATCCTGAGTTATTGGTAGGGACTACGGGTTCGATTCCCGGAGATCCTGAGTTATTGATTATTTATTAAGACATGGGCTGCGGGTTCGATTCCCGGAGACCCAGAGGTACTGTCAATGGGACTGTGGGTTCGATTCCCACAGGTCCTGGACTGGTTTTATTGAGTTGACTATTTGTTGTTAGCTTAATTGTAGACGATTGCAGTAATCATTTATTGTTGTTAATTTCGGAAATTATTATCATTTAAACTGCTTATTATTGTTATTATCATTATATTATTTGTTTCTCGGTAGGGCCCTGACCTTCCTCGTCACTACTCCATCGAGGTTAGGCTTGGCACTTACTGAGTACCGCTGTAGTGTACTCATGCTACTCTTACTTTTGTAGTGCAGATCTAGGTACATCAGGGCAGGCTCACATCAGGTGATTCAGCAGCGTTTTGGGAGACCTCGAGGTATGATCTGCTACGTCCGCGGATCCGGAGGCCTTCCTTCTATTCTAGTGCTAGTAGATGTCTTTCCTTCATTCGGTTGTTAGATACTCCTTTTACATAGAGCTACAATTGTATGATCTCTTTTAGTCTGTGTTACCGTGGGATTCCGGATCTTGGTAGTGTTTTATTCATGGTGTTGACGGATGTATGTGCCAAGCGGCACGGATTACATATCTTTTATCCTATTTTTCCGTTGTTTTCTTATTTAAGTGTTCATAGCTTGTATATTCCGCAACGTGTTAGGCTTACCTAGTCGTGGGGACTGGGTGCCATCACGACATGTTCACGATTGGTGAACTAGGGTCGTGACAAGTTGGATCAGAGCTCTTGGTTCATAGGAGTCACGGGACACAGACCGGTTACTTAGAGTCTCGCTGATCGATACGGAGACGTCTGTATTTATCTACGAGAGGCTATGTAACTGTTTAGGAAATTCTTCATTTCTTTTGGATTCCTTGTCGTGCGACATTTTTGGCACCAAATCTAAACTTCTACTTTCTATTCTCTCACAAATGGTGAGGACACGTGCTACTCGCGACGATCAGGTACCCGCGCCCCCTGTTGCCGCCGTCAGAGGCCGGGGTCGAGGTAGAGGATGATGACGCGCCCGAAGTGCAGCCACAGCACCCGCGCGCGCTGCTGCTGAGGTACCACCGGTGGATCAGGCTGGATCGCAGGCACCTGGTACACCGACTACAACTGCTACTACTCCAGCACTCCAGGATACCCTGGCCCAGTTCATGAGTATGTATACCACTTTAGCTCAGGCAGGGTTAGTTCCTCTCGCTGCAGTGACATCTCAGGCCGGGGGAGGGGCCCAGACTCCCGCAGCCGTTACACCTGAGCAGCGAGTGCCAGTGGGATAGGTTCCAGAGATTATGGTTATGCCTCCTGCTGCCCCAACACAGCACGGAGGTGGGCTAGCTGCCTCCGAGGACGAGCAGCGTAGATTGGAGAGGTTCAAGAAATATGACCCTCCAGTGTTCAATGGTTTGGCTTTAGATGATGCATTGGGTTTTCTGGAGGAGTGTCATCATATTCTTTGTGCTATGGGGATTGTGGAGACCAGCGGGGTTTCCTTTACTGCTTTTCAGTTTCGTG